>BMAO01032729.1:0-25409 GCA_019973975.1 Trichonephila clavata
TGGCCACTCCCTGCCATATTGTGGTTTTTCGTCATCCTGAATGCCTGATAAAAAAAAGTGGCACCATTTCGCTACATGTTGTCTGTTCATTGTTTCATGCGGACAAATTATTTGCCCATAAAAATTTAATCACGGCTCTCACTTCCAAATGAGACCAATTTCCTAAACTCTTATCATTTCAATCGTCCTGAACCGACTAGGAACTTTCCCTACCACCCACAAACCAGCTGTATGACAAATAGCGCCATTTGTCTCCACTCTGGAGAAACAAAGTTTCTCCACGATATGTAGTTTTCAATTGCTGCGGTTTGTACCTTTTTTTTTCTGATCATCGCTCTTATGTTTTTAAAAAATTAAAGAGAAAAAGTGAATGCATTGTTTTTAAGAATAAACAGCAGTTTGTATCTCTAACGGGATGATGGGCACTTTTAAAAAACTAACAAAATTCTATTGAGTAAATTTAAATAGAAATGAATTGATTTTAAAGGTCAGTGTTCAAACGTACATAATGTGTATAGTTTTTCAACTAACAATGTATAATTTTTCATCTAAAAATGTAAGAAAATATTTTCCAGGAGAGAAAACTAAGCATGAATGAATAAAAAATTCTTTCGAGCACTATACTAAATCAGAAAGCTTGCTTCACACAGTAACAAACATTTAAAAGTTTTTTTTCCTTTCAAATGGGGCTGCAGATGGGTAATTACCGTTGCAGACCTAACACATTCCCAAAGAACTGGTATCACTTTTTAGTGTGGCACCATTTTGGTGGATACCAATTACCACAATATCATTTTGAAGTCCAGTTTTCCCCCCGTAGGGTAAGCACCTGAGCTCTGACGCTGCGCAGTTGTATACTAGGTATTTAACTTCAGCAAAAGCACCCAAGCTAAGCAGGCATTCTATAGGAATCTTTAACAGGTCGTGGATAATGATACGACATGGACGCTGTCGATTTTTTAACTTACGAAAATCCACCGTCTTGGGTCGGAATCGAATTTGCAAACTTGGGAGCAGAAAGCCAGCGCCCAATCAAGTGCGCCACCCAGCCGGAGCATTTAAATGTTTTTCGGTAGAAATATTTACTTGAAAAATCTTTTAACGTATGTGGGAGAAAAAAAAACGAAATATAAAATGAAATTAAATACAAAATATGAAATGTAACTCCAGACAACTTTAGCAGAGCTAGGTTTGGTCATCTTGTGCAAAAAAAAATTCAGGCACATATAAACATAAAAATATTTGTGCCAGAAAATATGCAAGAGAAGGTTGCACCTGGAGCACGAAATAATATTATTAACTACTAATTTACGAAATTTTTAAGCTGGAATCTTTAGTAAAAATACTGTAATTTTCTTTTATACAGGGTGTCCAGCCTTAATGTGACCCAATAGCTAATTCCCGAACCGTTCGGCTTAGATGTGGACTTCCAATTTGAAAAATGTTTTAAAACAGGTAAAGAATGTTTTTATGCGTGCTTTTCAAACCAAAAAAACCTATTTAGAAAAAAATTACAAAAATTAATTTTTTATTCGGTTCCCAGGTTCTATCACTTATATTTAGGAAAAGATGCAGTATACAAAAACAAAGTAAACACAAAAAGTTTCATTTTATTACGATAAAAGTTGGCCGAGTTATGGAATTTTGAAAATCAAACATTATATCCATTTTCTGGCCCGTTTTCAAAAAGCTAGTAAGGGGCCGTCTCCAAAGTGAAATTAGTTGGAACTCTGCCAGGAAACTTTCGCTCTTGCACGCCACTCTTATGTAAATCGTTTTTAAATTTAAAAGCATAAGTTAACAATACAATAATTGAGTACTTAAGAAGTAAAATTTATTCTGTGTACGTGTAAAACATAGAAAAAGTAAAATATTTTGGACGTGCAATTACACAATTGCTCGTGCTGTTCAGCGCTTGTATAAAACTGGGAGTTGTCTTAGACGTATTCCCTTGTCTCGTGCCTTCATAATTTTTTAAGTTAATTTGTTCATTCTGATATAATAAAGCCCCTGATTCATGATTGGTGCATCATTCCACATTATGCTATAATTTGAACCGCAAATCCTGTATTATTTTGCTGTTATTTGTTAAAACAAGCTGTTTTAATCTTTTCGGTACAAGTTGTATTTCTTTAATTAAATTTTTATTGTTTGCCATACAGCAATACAAATTGTCAATCTATGATGTTTACTACGATGTCTTAATTTTTCTATGGTGTGTTTTTGCTCTTTCTGTAGATAGTGAATTAGTATTCTCTAAACTCAATTTATATACGACCCCCTTTTCTGAGCAACTCAGATGCTTCAAATTTATGTAGGCATAACTCGGGCAGTTTTTATCGTAATAAAATGAAACTTTTTGTGTTAACTTTGTTTTTGTGTACTACATCTCTTCCTAAGTACAAGTGAATCAGAACTGTATAAAAACATAATTTTTGTAAATGGGGCTTTTGGTTCGAAAAGCACGTAGAAACATTTCTTACCTTTTTAAAAACATTTTTCAAATTGGAAGTGCATATCTAAACCGAACGATTCGGGAATAAGCTATTGGGTCACATTAAGGCTGGACACCCTGTTTATAAAATGCATATAACATGTTGATCTTCTTTAAGTATTTTTAAGGTATGTTCTTCTAAGTGTACGATAAGGTTCCCCTAGAACTCTTGTCTAAGAGTTCCATGATTCGCTAAAGTTTTAAGACCACTGTCTTAAAGTGTTGCTGTTTCTGTTCTTTTTCTCTGCTTCTTTGCATCGAAGCTCGCAACAACGTAATTTGCGACCCTGCATTCCTTTTGTGATTTTCAATCGTATCCAGTGGTGGGTAAACTTTTTTAATGGGGGGCCACAAAGTTTAAGAAATTCTAGAGGAGGGCCAGAATTATAGAAAAAATGCATTTGTGTTAACGTTTTTAATCATAATGTTATAAAAACATTACAGCATTACACACAAATGTTACAAATTACTTTTTACCTTAAATAATATTTATTTTAACTTTCATTCGAAGGCCCTGACATGTTAGACGTGTGAGACATATGGAATTATTTTTGATTTTCCATTATATTTTCGAAAGCAGGTTCCAGCTGTGACGAAGCAACTTTCAGTAGTACAAAAAAGGTGTTCATCAGTCAATCGGTTTCTGATTGGGTTTTTCCGCAATTTTATGGTCGAAAAAGTCTGTTAGCACACACAAACATCGCCAAAATTTCCTGGGCGTGAGCAATCATCTTTGGGAATTCAGCTTTCGGCAGAACTCTTTAAAAATCTAGTTTTGTGGAATTCAAGAACAATTGCTTTAATTGGGTACTACACTGCGTTTCAATAATTTCCAACTGCCTCTCATTTAACCATGTTTTGCACACCGTATTATGCAACACATGGACTACGCGGCTAGTTCAGCTTCGTCTGTAGGCTATGCAACTATTATTTTACTAAGTAAAATCCACTTTCAACTTCTCGACCGTCAAAACGTAATTGTAGCGGGCCATGTACTACCCATGTCGATAAACCCTCGGCGAGCCGGATTAAATACTTTCGCGGGCCGGAGTTGGCCGCGGCCGTACTTTGTCCGTCACTGATCGTATCTGTACCCCCTACGCACCTACAAGTTTATAGGTCTGGTAAAGAATCCGCCCGTATATATTTCAGCCTTTTTTAATGTTTATTCTTTCCATTCATCCAAGAAAGATTGCCTGTTCTCTGCAGATAGATCAAGTATGTATGATGTCACTATCTATCGTGATTTCCAAGATATCGTTATAAGAAAAACTGTATGCATGCTAATCGATTTGTCGTGTTTTTTAATTAAAGAACTAACCCGCACAAAAAATGAGCAGTCTGACTGTTTAGTAGTAAGAGAAAGAAAGTGGTGTAGCTTTTTGAATTAATTTTGGATGGCTTTCTACATCTCTTACATTTGCTTAAATTATTGAAATTCATAATTATTCTTGCAATTATTCCAAGAAAGTATTTATCTAATTTAAACAAGGAATAATATTGTTTCGTTTTTTTTAAACAATTATATTAGAAATTGAGATTTTGCGATTCACAGTTAAAAAAAAAAATAAGTCTCAACTTGAAATAACAGAATATTAATCAACTTAAAAAAAAGAAAAATATAAATTTTTCATAGTAAAGTAACTGTCTGGAGAAATTATAAAAGTATTACATACCACATTTCAACGAATTTCAAAGTTAATTATGCATAAACTTGTGTAAAAAAAGAAATGGATAATGGATCTCCTAACTAAAAATGTAAATTTTTTATATCATAAGCACTAATCTCTGAGCTCTTGACATGCATCTGATAAAAAAGAAATCATTAGTAAAAAGAAATCCAAGAACATATTTTTTCTTCAGTTATTAGTATATTTTCATAAAAGAAATTACACGTGAGCTCTTTCTAGAAGAAACACATAGAATCGATTAGATGAAATAAAAATGGTTGCAAAACACTCACGAATTATAAACGGAAAACATCCAAATGTATCTATAAGATATCATCTTACAAAAAACATTTTAAGATATTAAAAACATCTTAAATATGCAACAAATCGAACGTAAAGCCAATTATATTTAGAAATTAGTATGGTTTTAAAATGAACTTTAAAACATAGAAACTATTTTATAAAAACCGATTCGCAAGTGAAAGCTCATATTCATAGAAGGATGCGTCACAGAAAATGTGTTTCTTATTTGTAAATAAGTAGATATAAATGTTTTCTGAAAGAAAAGAAAAAGCTAGACGAAATTAAATTCCCATTTGTGATGAATTTCATGTTCTACATTTTGTGGGTTTGTATGTTAAAATACATTATTTTAAAATCTGTATAGAATCTTTACTTTCTGGTGAATACGTATTTGTCACTCAAAAAACATCTTATTTTGGATAAATGATATAATTAAATTTGTGAAAATATACGTATATGTAAGCTTCTCATAACTTTAGTTTATATATAAAAAAGATATAAATATAGTGAAAAGGGCATTTAATTCACGTCTCGCTTATGTGTGAATATCTGAATCATAAATAATTTCTTTTCGATTTCTTTTAGAGCTATTGTTGATTTCACAATTTGGTTATTTCTTTACTAGGTTCATTAAGTGGGTATTGGAAAAAATATTTATTTCCTGAATTCCACACAAAAAAAAGTTTTTAAAATATTTTCTGGTACTTATATTAATTTATTCAAAAATGTTTTTAAAACACAAATTATCAAGGATCTGTGCGTTATTAAATATGTAATGAATATTTTTAACATTAAAAAGATGTTTAATTGTAACACGTGTTGACATGCAGAATTATATTTCCCCCCCAAAAAATACTGCATGAGATACATTTTTTAATGAAAATATAATTTCTAAGCTACATTTTGGAAAGTGTAGTAGTACTATAAGAAAGTTGTTAACACTGAAGGAAATCGGAAGGAATTATTAATAAAAATTGCATTTAAGAAAGAATTATTAAATTATCCCCCTTCTCATGACAAAGTGTTTTTTAAATTTATTTTACAATATCGTGGAATTCTTCAGTTTTCAAGAGATGACATTCCGTACATTGGTTTTTTAGACAGAAAAGTTTACTATCAAAACATTACTACGACATTTTTCTTTCTAACGCAACTTATATACAATGAATTTCTCTGTTAAAATTATAAATAAATAATTTGTTCAAGTCAGTAAAAATATATTTGAAGCAAAATTTCAATAAGTAAACTGAAAAAAAATTAAAATAACTTTATAGACGTGAAAATTACAACATTTAAATAAGTTGAGTAACACAGTTGTTGTAGATAAATAAGTAGCTACTAATTTGGGCTACTAACCCATGATTTTAAGCATACGTATTACGTTTTACATTTACATAAAATTGACTCTAGCTAAAAACGCAAGCATCAATACAAATTTCTCCACACACAACGTCTTATTTTACTATTCATATTAATAGTCTTTATTATTCAGAATTTATTGCTAAATAATTTATTTTGTGACAAAATATAATCGACAATAGCTAACGGCCACGTATTTGATGCTATAATAAACACTGCAAAGTTATTCGAGACTTTTTTTAATTACAAAGAAATTGTGAAATTTGATCTACAGAAAAGTTATATTGCTTATAACTTTTTTACATAAACTACTTACATCTAACTCTGTCAAGAGGAAGAAATCACGGGAGATATTTGGCAAGGAGTAAAAGGACATGTAACGACGTGAGCCAGTGCAGGGGTACTGGGTAACATGAGGATTCACACAGTTTTTTTTTTGTTGCGAAAAGGTATTTTATTCCAAATAAATTAAACAAAACATTGCATTCAGTTAAAAATGTTTGCTCTTCAAAGCCTTTCGCTGGAGTCCGTCCCGTTTAAGGCTTAAATATCTTGAAATTATCGGCTCTCGTGAGTGGCTGTCCCCACAACTTCTTTCGCGGGTATGGTCCAAGATCACTCGAGCGGCTCCATTGCAATATCCGTCTTTAAGAGGTCATCAACGTTTCTATTTCTTGGTCCTTGAGGTGCGGCTACCTCCGCAACCTCTTTCGAGTGGCTTCGGCTTCGAAGATGAAAAAACTCATGCAGAAAGTAATGCAGAAAATTGAAAGAGATTCAGAAAGTCCTCATGAACTTGCCAGCGGACCCTGTAAACCCCCTGGGCGGGCTTCTTTCACACCCTCAATCATATCTGATTGGTGAGCGTAGCAGTTCTGCACATGACCCTCCTTGGTTTAGTCCTAACTTCATTGATGCTAGGAGATAATTGTCGTTACACATAACCTCCCCTAAGATTATCATCTCCCAGTCTAGTGTTACTCTTTTCTAATATAAAATACCACTTTTTCTGATACAATTTTAATTTTTTTCAAGTATTTTTAATTTTTTAAAAAAGTTGTTTACATCTGTCAAATCCCAAAACAGCTGACTGCCACGCCCCTCTCAAATCAAAACAAGACACATACTACTTTTCAGCCTCGTCAAATAACTCAAATTGATCGGCAATTCATTTACGAAAGAAGCGAAGTGAATAGTTGTAGCTGCTTGTTTACTTTCTGATAACTCACATGCTCCTTTTTATCTCGTTAAAATAACGAATTTTTTCCCATTTTCATCATATATGAATTCACAATATCTGATTAATATGCCTCATTTTAATAATAAAACATTAAAAAGAAGTAAATTGTATCAAAATTGTAAAGAAAGCCAAACTTGAGGTTTTGAATGAAGTAGAAGAACAACCTCCAAGTACGTATATTAAGAATTCATCATCAAAATCAAAATTAGGCAAGTTTAACTATGAGTATGTTTCGTTTTGAGATTCATCTGAAAGTCTTTGTGAAATAATTGACATTCTGCTGTTTTCTAGTGCCTTGAAACAACATTATGAGCAAAATGTGAAAAACAATGTATTCACATCAAATTTAGTTGCTAAATCCAGGGCTTGGCTACACAGTTGATAATATGTTACGACTTTTGTGGTCTTATTCAACCACATTTCTCAATATCAGGTTTAGTAAAACTGTAGTTAATCAAAAAGATACAAAAATATATGAAGTAAACACTAGACTTGCATAAGATTAAAAGGTCAGTTGGAAAAGGAGAAGCAGCTGCGAAAGTATTTTGTGGAGTTGTAAATTTGCCACCTCCACCAAAGCGGTTTTACGAGTCCATGCATGAATTAAATAATGCGACAGAAAAAGTAACTCAAAAGTGTCTATGGCATTAGCTGCTACCAAAACAACATAATTTAATAATGGTAACTCAAATGTACCTGTGGCTATAGATGGAACCTGGCAAAAAAAAGGGTCATACTTCTTTAAATGGTGTTGTTACAGCAGCTAGTGTGGTCACTGGGAAAGTTGTTGATGCCGAAATATTATTGAAGAAATGCTCATGTCATTCATCATCATTTTTCATGTCATTAATGTTGTACAAAGATCAAAGAATTAAAATTGCAATTAGGGTTTGCAGCCCAGGGGTCCCGACATCCAGGGATTTAAATAACTAATCCCGGGATTTAATTTTTGTCTGAATTATATTTAATAAATGTTTTTCTCAAAATTTTCTAAGAATTTAATTCTTAGAAAATTTATGTTTTGTTTATAAAATATGTATGCAGAATTTTTTTTGAGCAATTATAATAAGCTACTTATAAAAATGACTGTTGAAGCATTCTGCCATCCAGATACCAATCTGTTACAGCAAACTTAGCCATACTTTTTATGCTAAAGAAGCTTAAAGATGCAAACAGTACTAAAAGTAAAAAAAAAATATGCAGCTCTCATTTCTCGTATGGGAGAATGTCGCGCAAATCTAAGAGGCTCACTGCAATACTTACACAATAATATAAGCAATATCTCAAGAATAGATTTTGTCACAGTCCCTTCTTCAATTAAATGCCGTTAATTAATACTGGACCTGCTTGAAAGACTTGAGACACTTTAAATCCCATTGCATTACTAACAGGTTATGCAACTTTATCTTCTTTTTCGAACAAGGTAATATTTGAAATTGATTCACATTCTGATTCAATAATTGAATCAATTTATACACAAAAACCTTTAAGTGTAGCAGAAGAACTAGATAAAGTTATGCACTAATGCAGTTTTATTAGATTTGAGACACTGTCATCAAAAATTCAAAGAGAGAGAAAAATGTCTCTTTTTTTCAAAATGGGAGACGTGGAAAGAACCTATTCTTATTTAACGAAGATAAAGGTAACTAGTGTAGATTATGAACGAGTATTTTCTTCAGCAGAAATAATTTGTAACAAAAATACGAAGCCGTTTGAATGATGAAACGCTGGACGAGCTGTGTTTTTCAAAAGCTTATTTACAGAAACAACAAGTGATGAAAAGTTTTTTTGAATTTCATTATGTACTATTTTTATTGGTTTTTTTAATAATGAATTAAGTTTTTTTTATTTGTGTTTCACACACACACACAAAAATTAATATTAAACCAATTTTTAACTATATTTTCAATTTTATTATGCAGTTTCAACTATGCTAATGTGTAAATAATTTTAATAAATAGTCCAATCCTAATCCCGGGACGGAAACAGGGGATTGCAAACCCTAATTTCAACCTCTTGTAACGCGGAGATGACAAAATCAGCAGTTAGTTTAGCCGACATTGTTGGCTATAACCACTGCCCAATGCCTCTGAATAGAATCAAAAAGGCTTTCGGATCCAGTGTAGCAATGGGTTGTGTAATCTGGGGACAAGTCGTTGTGCAAGCACAGATCACACATTTTCTATTTGCGATAGGTTTGGGAGAACAAGAAGGGCAAGGAAGAAATTCAATCTGATGGGTAAACTCTTGAACATTGCATGCCAAGTATGAGTGAGTGAGTAAGTGTAAGTGAATATTAACGTCGCACTGTTTTAGCAACAAGAGGGCTTTTGCGACGGACCACATAATTTTGAACCATGGTCAAATAACATGGAGGACACCTGAGCTGGCACTCCCCTCTCCTAAATACCACACCACACCAACGGGAGGACGTTTGAGCTCTCGGCAGATTTAACGTGCATCGCTCCCCTACACGGTGGTACTGGGATCGAACTCATGGCTCGCCAGCCATGATCCGATATCTAGACCACTTGGCTACCGCGGCCACTATGCCAAGTGTGGTCACGCATTATCCTGTAAGAATATAGCCGATGGCAACTGCTGAATATATGGGAGGATCACGGGCTCCGACACCTCAGAGATTAGCACTGGCTGTATAGTGCGTACTACAGAAGTACAACAGTGAAATCCAATACCCCCCCCCAAACCATGATACAGGGTGCAGGACCAGTGTGGTGATGCATAATTCAATAGTAATAGTTCAATAACCGCTCACCACGGTGATTCCAAACTCGAATCCAACTATCGCGATGTTGCAGGCAGAAGAGAGATTCATCAGTAAACACAATATCGTGCCATTCCGTTGTCCAGGTCTGCCCGTTAATCGCACCTTTTGCGGCACAAACGCCGGTGGTTTCCAGTCTAGGGTAAACCAAGCAGTGGACACATTGCGGATATTCCATATTGAGGCGTCAAAGGGTACAAGCAGACACCGAATGATGCATAACAGACTGAAACTTTTGTGCTATGGTTCGTTATGTAGCTGCGCGATCCATCGCTGCCATGTGCACAATCCGCCTGTTATCCCGGGCAGTGGTGCAACGAAGGGGGTGCTATTGGCCCCATCGGTCAGTCATTTCCTCCTGCATAAAGCGATGACAGATCCATATCACAGTTTTTTTACATCGCCCAAGACGTTGGTCTAATACTCTGAAGGATAATCTGCAATCCCTATCAGTAACTATTTTTCCTCTGTCGAATTCAGAAACTTATCGAAAGATGCTCAATGTGTGTGTGTCTTCCACGAAGCATATGTACACAGCTTAAGCAACAAAATTCACGAAAAAAACAATTTCCATGCTTCAAATTGCCAATATGTTTTCCCTTTATATAGTGCTTGGAGGAGACGTTACTGTTGCCCGTGATGTGCTATAATGATTTGCATATTTCAATACAACCAACGCTGGATGTAAATTTCACATGGTCTGCATGCTTCCTCCAAGGTGTTGCATTTGGTGTGGCCAGCAATGTATATAGACTGGTTTCAAGTGTGTGATTTCCTTTTTTTTTTTATAATGAAAAACATCGCTTGAAGATTGTTAAATATTTTTCTAAAGTAAATAAGAAAAATACAACATTTTAAACATCACTGTGGATGTTTTAGAAGAGCAGTAAATGACAATATTACAGATTAATTTATTCAAACTGAGTATTTGTGTCCAATCACTTTTAGAAAGCTCACTTCAGCTGCCAGTTTATACTTACAGTAAAAAAAATGAATGAAAGCCAATATTTAAAAAAAAATTATATTAATTTTTTGCATTTAGAATAAAATGTAGAATACACACAAAAAGTTTTGGACTTTCTTTGAGTTAAATTTCAACTGCATGGCTTTTCTTACAAAATTCCAAAATGTGATCACTTTCAACAACTACTATACATAGTGTACGTATAAGTTTAAAATCCATAGATGTAATACTTTAGTAAAACTGCATAGCATTATCAGAAGAAAACAGGTGAAACTGATCAGTTACTATGCATAATCAGTTCTCTGAAAAGATAATGCGATAACATCACTTCTGTCCTAAGTACTGATACTAATTTATTTACTTTTTAAAAATACATAATATGTTAATAAATTTATTTCAATGTTTTTCATTAGACAAGGACAAGTAACATACATTTCTTATGATCACCATCTAACTCTGAAATTAAAAGCACAACCAATGAAATGCAGCAAATGGCACAGAATGCACGAAAATTGGAATTGAATATTACTTGTGAACATATTCTTCGCTGCTGTGATGGGTAAAACATATAATTTATCTGATTTGCAAGAGAGGATGATCATTGGCATTCATACTTAGGGAGAAATTTTGTTTAACTACACAATTTGTTAATTATTAGCATGTAAACAGCTTCGAATTGGTAGTGCATTATGCTTCTTTGACACGAGAGGCAAACTTCAATTGCAAAAATTCAAAGACTGATCTACACAATGCAGACAGTATGTAACACACTAGTTTTAAATAATATTAGTTTTAATTTTTAGGCACTAGTTTTAAATGATAGTAAAATGAACATGTTAAGCAAAAACATTTTCCGAAACAGATGATCGCTGCACCAATGCTGATAAAGTAACATCGGCAAAAAGGTCTTCACAACTTGCACAATAGCATAACTGAATTGCTACTGGTGGGCAAAGGGTTGTTTTCTTGAATGAGTCCTTTATACTTCCACTCTATCCTTATACAGCAATCAGATGAGAAACATTTAAGAATTTTCTTTTTAATCATAAGCTATATATAGATTTGGGTATGACGCCATCAGTCTAGGAGGTGCAGCCCACTGCAACTCAGGCACACAATGAAAGTTCCAATGGTTTTTAATAGTAATAGCTTCTGCTATGTTGCTGAATTCACAACAAAAGCCCAAATGACCTCTGCACATGTCTGTAACATTATATGAAGGATAAGCCAAAGTATCTATTTAACTGAATAAGTTCATCATGAGTAAGACATGTTCACACATCACATCTGAGTACATCTCTGCTACCAAAGTTGAAAGAACACAATATGATAGTAGAAGTGTTAAAGTGTAGGGAATGCTTTCACATAAGATTACCTGGGTTCTCTTGTACCAGTGGAAAAAGTTCACACAACAAATTAAATTATACATCCATTGCTGCAAATCATGTACACCCATATACATTTTGACCGTTTCCTATGAATGCTGATTACATAATAGGACAATGCTACATGTTTTTGTCAAAAATTGTCTGGAATTGGTTGAAGGAGCAATAAGAGGGTGATTCCCAAAAGTAGACCACTGGCAATCGAATTCACTGGATCAGGATCCAATAGAAAATATTTAGGATCACTGATCATCATATTTCCAAAATGAACATTCCAGCGTGTACCTTTCCACTGCAGTTAGAAGTATTGCAGGCAACTTAGATTTAGATACCAGAACCAGCCTTCTACAACAATTTAGATGCATTCTCTTGCCCTCTAGTAGCCATCTACATCTCAAAAAGCAGTTGTTTTTCATATTAACTGGAGGTCATAATGTGACTCGATCCTGCATTATGTCTGCTAATCCCTTTTTATAAATTCATATATGTTACTAAAAGACAACTACTATCCTTATATTATCTTTAAAAAGAAAACTGAATTAAACTTAGATTAATTTTAAAGTAACATTTTCAAACATTTTTACCTTGAGTTCAAGACTTCTCTTAAAATATAAAAAAAAAAATCCTCTCTTTATTAATAATATTGGCCACTTAAACCTGATTCTTGAAGAAAAAAAACAGTAACAAATGTATAGAAATACCATTTCAATTAAACATTACATACATGAAATAATGTATTTATATTACATATATTTTTGTAATATATTTATTATATGTACAATTTTCAAAAACAGAATTGTCATTCATAGAATGAAGAAATCCATACTACGAACTTAAAAATTAGAATTGTAAAAGTCAGTAAATTTAATATTAATGAATTATTATAAAATAAGAACAAAGATGTATCACTATTATTTTCAGTCTTTAAAATATTTTTTTGATACCTACCCGAGAAAAAAACATACTAAGAAAATTCGCCACATATCCATGCAATACTTCAGATATGCTATTTCTGTCAGAATTTCCTTGAAGAAGTTGAGCATTTTTTAAGAGAACAGCCTAAACATTTATCAAAACCAGGATTAAATGTATTTATAACCACATAACCAAGTTTTAACTTCTAATATTTATAACATTAAACACCAAATTCTATAAGGCATTTACGCTCTTATCTAGTCATAGCAGTTTGCAAACTGTGGTTCATATCTATGCATCCCTAGTATACACAGGCAATTTAACATAATTGTTTTTATCTTACGCCCGTCTTCGGCATCTCTGCCATTAGTCGATAAGCAGCTCGATAAAAGGACGACGAAGCATAAAAAGAACTAAAATTTGTCTCCATAGAGTTGTCTACAAAAAACTTTAAAACAATAGGGCAGTGTCTGAGGTGATCACTATACATTGGGAGGTGGTTTCAGTCTCCTTCACATGGTCACCTACACCTGATCAGCATTCAGGGTTTTCCCCTGCCAACGAGTATGGGCGATATCAAAGTCTAACTCAAAAAAGTCGCCAAAAAAGTATAACTGACACTAAACAAAGTATTCCCATAGGTAATCTTTCACCACCACATTTTCAAAATAATCCGTGGTCTTTTCTTATCAGTAAAGTCTTTTTCATAATACATCAATATTGGATGGAAAACCAGTAATAACTAATATTTATTAATATTTTTTTTAAATGTATATTGATTGTTGTTACCAATAAGGGCAACTTGTGATTTGTGCCAGCAGAACGGAAAAGTACCAATTTATGCAAATGTTTTATTTTTGTTCATAATTACTTTTGATACACTTTTGTGGTTTGCAATAATACAGGTTGATTGCATAATAGAACAACTACCCTTCTTGCAAGGCCTAATGTTATTACTGTAATACTGAACTATAATAATGAAATTTGGTTTGCATTTTTCTTTTGTTGAATTGAAATCCGCTAAGAACGGTTATTTTGGAAAATTATTTTCAAAGGGATTATGGGGGTATTGATAGAAAAAAATTCGTTTTTTTTCCTGTTAAATTTAGACTTAAAATTTGGCTTGCATGTTCATTTTACAAAGTAGAGATACACCGAAATTTAGTTTTGCTGGAATCTACTTGGTTATAGGGTTACGAAAGTGCAAACATCATTCTAAACTTCAATTTTAGAGATTTTTAGAAAATACAAATTCGATGAGACCTTCCCTTTTTTTTTTTATAAAGAGGCGGTTTTTATTTTTCAATACAATCGAATTCTTAATGCTCTAGGACTTAGATATCAATGATTTATAATATATATATATATATATATGAACAGTATATATTTATAAAACATGAAACACCCTGGGAAGCAGGTGGGTAGCGGCTAGTCTTTTTATAAAATCATTCTTTACCTTGAGGCCAAATTGCAGTTCTTTTAAAATTATTTATGATGTGAACACTCATTTAAAATAAATTACTTTTAATTTTTGGATACACTGTCTACCCTCTTGCAATGGCTCTACCCTCTTTAAAAAATATTATGTTTGCTATAAAGAGTTGAATTTTAAAATTTAACCCATGGAAAACTGGTACTTCATCTAGCATTTTTATAATTTTTTCATTACTATTTCAATAATTTATCTTCCACCAAACAATATTAAAACCAGAAAAATCAAAAATTATTTAACTGATACAGATGGTTCCAGAATTTGATTAAAACATCACCCTATTACAAAAAGTTAAACGATACAATAACCAAAGTATGTTACACGTTTTGTAGCACCTAAAATATTTTAGTTACAAGAGGCAAAAAAGTCATAAAAAGAACGATGTAAAAGAATTCGTGAAAATAGATCGATCGTTTATTAAGACTGGGCCATTAGTGGCAACACAATGGCTATCGACAACAAACTTGTAATTTAGAGACAAAGTAGGTGATGAGGATAACAAGTTGGCCCCCTCTATTCTCCAAAATTCAACTTAAGTTAAAAGAAAGGATTTGTGCTCTGAAATACACAATGTGCATTGGAAGTTCTACATCACAGGTCTAAAGTTGCATCAAGTTCAATTGCAACAACCCAACCATGAGCTAGCGACCATGTCCAAAGTTAGTACTTAGGAAGCACACAAGATACTTAGTTATAATCATATTTGATATTAAAACTGAGAGGTTAGTAAATGGATGGATTTCAGAACCACTGTCTTAAAATTTATAAAAGTGTGAGGAACTTAAAATTTTGAACTTATTTTTAAAACAAAATCAGTGCCTCATTACTTTGAAAATCATATAATATAACAAAGAATCTTAAAATTTTCACATACCCATATGCCTTTTATCAACAAGATACTATGAGAATCACGAAATTTGTTAAGATTAATTGAAATAAACAAAATTGATAACTTGCACATAAAACCTTCATCAATATCTTTAAATTAGAATCAAAGCCTTGCCATAAGGTCCCACAAATATGTTATAAGGAGAAAAAACTTTAAAACTATATTTTGAAAGATGGTTATCTGAGCCAGTATTTAATAATCTGAAATTTGAAATCATGCATAATGAAGATTTTATAGCCCATTAAGAATCAATGAGCAACAATCATCACTATTTTACATATTTTTTTATAATAGTTCAAGTTAAGAGTAACTTGAGATTTTCTTTATTTGAAGCTAATATCGTTAACATTTACTCTATTATACTTTCTAAATAATACATATTCTATGCGTATTCTGTTTTATATACAAATAAAGCAATTAATTCGATATTATCTCTCTCAATAAACGAAAATTTCTTTATATTAGCAACAACTTATTCAGCAAATAAAAAAAATTGTTTATAAATTGCCTGCTGCAGTTTTAATTTTATTCACCAATGCAATTGTATTCCAACAGATTAGATTAATTAACAAAATAATTTTAAAAAATATTAATTCTAATACACAAATGACATTTTCACTTACCATTTGAGATACTGCAAAGTTTGTAATAGCTTGTACTCTTAAAGCCACATCCAGCATTTGAGATGCAATAGCAGAACCATGTTTAGTGCCATCAATTCTAGTTAATTCAACCAGAATACCTACATACCTATTCACACAATTTAATTCAACTGCATAAATTATATATACATATATAAGTAAAAACATTTAATGTACAAATGAATGTTCCCTAATAAATTTTAAAAACACAAATGTAATGTATACATATATAAATGAAAAAGTGACTGACTCACTCATCACGAGATCTCAAACACAAAAAAGACAGACTAATATTGGTAGTCATGTTTTTTCTGTAGCGTAGATTTGCTGAGAACGGATTTGCGAAACTCGATCCCCGGGGACGTTATTGACAAAAATTCTCATTTTAAATCTATTTGATTACTGGAAATTAGAGAACCACGTTTATTTCGTTGAGTAGAGCTCCAGAAAGTACAGGTATCGACTGTAGAATGATTGTGAAGGCATCATACTACTAGAGTGAAGAAGTTCCCGGAAATGGTCCCCTACATTCCCACAGGTGTTCGTTGGAGGGGAAATATATGTTTCAGGGGTTGACAGCACTAATAGAGAAGACACAGCCATCAGGAATTTAATTCCTGTACTGTGCACTAGCTGCAGATCATTTGTGACAAAGCGAATTTTTCATGCATCGGATTTTGCAATGTCCTCTTTGGAGCAGCGTGCAAACATCGAATTCTGCGTTTTGCACGCAAACCACTGAAAGAAGCCTAAGAACCTGAAGAAAACATACAGAAACGATTCCAGTACTAGAGGATTTTTACCTGTTTTCATCGGTGAAAATGAAATTGTACGGACAATCTTTTGTGGATTCAGATGAGGTGATCCAAAATGCGACAAAGCAAATGAAGGACCTTTCAAAAATGGATTCCAGTAGTTTTTTTTAACTGTTATATGAACACTGGAACCAGTGTGTGGATGCAGGTGAGCAGTACCTTGAAGGCCAATAAGATTATTGATTATTGTTCTAATTTTTAGTAATTTGTAATTAATCTATTCCAGAACTTTTTGACCTACCTGTACACAAAAAAATCCAGTTTTTATATATTATATCAACAAATTTAGTAGAATAGAGAAACGCTAAGAATAGGTTTTGCGAAAATTTATTCTCAAAGACGGGTTACAAAAGTGTCATAGATTTTTTTAAAAAATCCTATTTTCGAATTATTTGGCTTACATATTTCAAAATTGGAAGCCATGTTTCTTTTGTTCAGTAGAGATCATGTAAAAGACAATATATATTTCTTTCTCCATAAAATAAATATTTAAGAGAAAAAAGATTCTCTCAACACCAGAATCCTTTCACAGAGGCATAAAAGATAATTTTCAACCATTTGTTTTAAATATGTACATATTGAGTGGCAGGAAATGCAATGAGAAGTCTGGGAAATTTATTTATTTTTCTATCTCAATTGTTATGTATTTTAATTTACCCATGCGAAGAATGAGATCGGAACCAATAGACCTACATACTTAAAATTTTATAAGCATGCTTTTTTTTATCCGTAGAAATCAACCAAAATTGAATTTTCTCGATATATTCTAACACAGCAATGTAAAGATAATATTTTAATATTTGACTTAGGTAATACATTTACATATTGATGGATAGATGAGGGAGGGAAATTACAGGATAATCAATCATTTATTTGACTTCGCTGTTTTATCTGTAAATCATTCCTTTCTTAGGAGTTAAATTTACAAATTGTTCAATATAATAAGCTTTCACTTTTATGCACATTTATTAAAAAAATTTAAAAGCATTTAATTTCATCACTCCATAGCTGTCCTTCATTCAAACTTAGTGAAAGGAACAAAATACCACTCTGTGATATCTTTACTTTGCCTTCTTTCTCTCCATTTCACAATATTTCTCTACAAAATAGTGTAACCAGGCAGCAAGAATGATTCATTTGAATGTGATGCGAGCTCAGCTGAGTCAAACAAAGTATTGTTACCCTTTCTTCATATAAAGTTAGGCGTAATGAAGCAGTTTGGGAAAGCTATTCCAAAAGATGGTGGATTTTTTTTACATACCTGTGAAAAAATTTCCACATTTCTCCGAAACCAAGTTGAAAGAGGGAATCTTTGGTGATCTGAATAATCACAACGTGAAGAATAAGAAATTTGAGACTTGCATTATTTTCAAAGATGTCGTCAGAAAATTTCTAGCCAATTGCAAGGATCCTGACTGTAGAAGAATTGTAATGAATAATCTGGAGAAAATTTCGAGAGTTAGGTTACTCCCATGAGTGAAAATACATTTCCTTCACTCACATGTGGACTTTACACCTGAAAATTTAGGATTAGTAAGATAAAAACAGTGGAAAGGTTTGATCAAGATATCAAAGATAGGGAGTGCAAATATGATGGAAGAATGGACAAGAACATGCTTGGCGACAATTGCTGAATGTTAAATGAGATAGGCCCTAGATAAAATACAAAAGAGCATCAAAAAGAGAACATACCCAAGGAGAAATTTTGTTTTGCTTTCACACACACACACGCGCATTTTAAAATACACTTCAAACTTTTACACAAATATAACTTTTACTCCTCTTGGTCACATGTCGGCTTTATGTAAATACCTTTATAAAAAAAAAGTATGTTGGTGATTTTCTTTAAGAAATTACACCATAATTGGATGTAAAATGTATATATCTTAAAGGAATTTCTTCCCCCCCCCCTCATGCTCAGAGACAGCGTGAGAGGTCCAGAAATAATGGTTTTCATCTAGTTGCAGAAAACTAATTTGCCTTATCAAGAACCAATATTTACATAGATCCAGAAATAATGGTTTTCATCTAGTTGCTGAAAAACTAATTTGCCTTATCCAGAACTAATATTTACATAGAACTGGATAAAAACCACTTTTGCCAAATTGCCCAGGTTAAATTGTACAAGAGAATTCTTTTATCAAAAAGGGTTTTAGCAAAAATATTGATATTGATTATACAAAAATCTTGACATGATGGGGGGAGGGGAACAGAAGTCATTTTCAAAATCAGCCCACTAAAAAATATAAAAATAACTGAAAACATCTTTTTTATTTTTACAAAACTTTAATTTTGTAGACCAATAATTATTGGTCACAAGCATAATTTAGAGCCTCAATCAAATTACTAGACAGCAGCCAAATTTTCACTTTCATGATTTCCAAGCCATGCCATGTAATATCCAAGTTTCAGTAATCAAGCATTTTGAAATTTTATCTACAAAATGATGGAGAGGTCTGTTTGATAAATTCTCATTCTAAACAGTAAAAGACAGAACAAACGATTAACTGTAATACATTACAATCAGAGTCTTTTACTTCCTACATTATGGAAAGTTGCATGAAAACTTGGATTTTAAAAAACAGAAAGTTCCCAAATAGTAAGAAAAGATTGCATAACAATTCACTATCAGAGTATCATCATGTTTAACTTCCCTTTTTCGTAGTAACTATGCATTTTTCTTCAATGAATAAAAAAACACCACATGGAAAAAAATTTTAAAGCTCTTAATGAAAAATGACATACTAAATTGCTCCTTTATTTGATTTATATTTATTTTAATTTACATCACACTTTGAAGAAATATGATGTATTGACAATGAACCTCGTAATTCTGAACCATGAACAAGTAACGAGGACAACACAAGAGCTGGCACCTCCTCCCAAACTTCTACACCCACCTATGGGAAGACTTAAGAGCCATGACAGATTTAACCTACATCATTCCCTCTTCACAGCAGGTCTTTAGTAGTTATCCGTGTATAACAAGCACCAATAAAATTTCAAATTTTTTTTTTGAATTATAAGTGTGCGTTATATGCCAGGTTTTATGGTACTTATTTTTTTAAACCTTCTTTAGTTAATGGTAGGGGAAGGGAATTCTGTCAATAAGAACCTCTGAAAGAAATCATTCAATACCAACTAATCTAGAAACATCAAAGACCAGTTTTTAACATTCATTTAACTATTCCTGTTTCAATATTTATTCTCTCTCATTTATGTAGAAGCTAATTGCACAAATAATAAAATATATTTCATGTATATTCAAGGTTCATATACTGAAGAGTTCACAAGAAAATAAAGTGGGAATTAGTTTTCTAGAGGAAAAAATGTCTCACAAAAAATAAAAATTATATTGTTAAAAATTATTGGATTTTATTTAAAATTTATAATAATATAAGATTTCTTCATAAATATAATTAAGATATATCAAATTGATTTAATTAAAAATAACAGTAAAGCATTTTTTTTAAAAATTACAAATCATTCAAAATTAGTAATATACTGATAATTATTCTGGGAACAAATATCAATAATTTTGGAAAGCAATTCATCACGATATTGAGAGCCTTCCGCCTTGTCCCTATGAGTCATCAATTTCTTCACTATTTCCATCAAATTTTTCTTAGAAACCTATAATGAACAGAAATATATAAACCCTTCAAAAACAATTATAATTCCAAATATCTTGTCTAACATATCAAACGAATGTTGGAATATATACATCTTAATAAGTTAATATGTAATTATTTGCAAGAATAATAGATTCTAAGTTAAATATAAAAAATGCAAAAATTTCACTTGCAATCAATATTAAAAAAGTTATTTAAGTAATGCTTACCATTCCATATAAAAGATCTAAAGCCCGAAGACGTATAGATTCATCTTTATCATCTAAACACTGCAAAACTAAATCTTTGTGTGCTTGAACACTTTTAGGGTGAGTTTTTAAAATCTTTGACATGGCTAAAAAAGTCCTAAGTATTTTACTAAAGGAAAAAAAGAGGTAAAATAACTATAATATGAACTTCTGAATAAAAATAACTTTAATTAGGACTTGCAGGATAAAACAATTATGATCCTGATCTTTTTTTTACAATATCAGTAAAAGATTTCAATGTCACTAATACTCGCATTAAAAATAGCAAATTAATAAGTGACACTTTATTTTTGATTAACCACCCCTTTGTATTACACTTCCTTTTATAATCGCACACAATTAAACATTTATTTGTTGGAGAATCGAATGTGTTTTTATAAAATGTCAATAGTTTCTCTCACAAAACATATTAAAAGGATAATTCATTTGCTTCTGTTTCAACATCATAAGATGTTTTTGTAATCCTAATGTAAGAATTTGTAGAACTGAAGGTTGGGTTGCTCTGGAAATAGAGGGAGGGGGTGCAACAATTTGATGTGTGTACCTAGGGCTACGGGGAAGTTAAAAACAGTCCTGCTGCCCGCGAAGAAAAATGGATAACCTATGAAAATATCACAAGGAAAGGGCATATTGTGAATCCAGAAAAGCCGCCCTCTCCCCCTCTAAACTAAAACCGAGTCTAAGCAAGAGAATATTGTGAAAAAGTGAGACACTCTAAGACCAATATATTTTGAGCGATTGAAAATGAAAGAAACAAATTTGGAAAGGTACTGTCAGCAACTGGCTAAACACTCCAAAAGAAGATGCCAGTAATGTTCAATAGGAAACACTGCTTCATGATAATACCAGGTCACTTACTGTTTTGGGTACTCGTCAGAAACTCTCATATCAAATTCACCATACTTCCAGGTCCTAACACTCTACAATTATCACTTGTTTTTGTTGTTACAATTTTTTCTCCCTTTTGCAGGGCAAAAAAATTCAAAAACGAAGATATCAGAAGTTCACTGGTTTAATTCTTCGTTTCTAGGCATAAAGCATTTATTAAAAAGGGGATATACAAATTGCAATCATGCTGGCAAGAAATTATAAATAATGAGAATTATATAATTCAATAAAGGTTATTCAAGGTATGGGGAAAACTTCTTGTTTTATTCTAGAAACGAACAGAACTTTCCAATAGACCCAATACAATTTCCAGAAAACAGAAATGTGCAATGAAGTAGGAGGGGAAGATGGTTAATACTCAGAAATCCTTATATAAAATTCCTTTGAGCTTACTGTCAGCAAAACTCAAATATATGATAATGAACATTGATTACATGATTATCTGATTGATTATCTGACATGAACACGACATTGACAAAGCCTTAGCGGCACTATATCCAACAAAACAGGTTCAATGGAAAGATTTTTTTTTTAACTTATCATCAAAAGGCATCAACAATAAACTTTGTTTTCCACTGTCTTAACATGAGTCAATATAGTAAAACTGGAGCAAATAAAATTATGACTAAATCAATAAGTAATACCATTACATTGATGGAATTACTTTTAATTCCTCCCTTGTATGCAAAAACATTTTTATAATTAAAAAGCACCTAACAAATTTTTAAAAAAAGCTAAATATTTATTATAAAAGCTAAGTTTTCAGAGATTTAAAATTTTTTTTATATATTATGTTAAAATCACAAAAGAAGTTTCTGCGTGTGTATATTTATTTTGTTGCTCTTAATTAAAATGTTTAAGAACAGCATAAAAATTAAAATTGATGCAAAATTTTATTAAGATTAATTTTTTTTTTTTGAAATCTTAATGATAAATACTTTTCTAATCAAAATTAAGAATATTTAAAAACTCAAAATTTAAATATTGCTTGAACAAAATTAGCATATAACTTACAGTTTTGGTCGGAATCTTCAATAAGAATGCGTAATTTCTGAACACAAAGCTATATAAAAAAATACATATGATTTTATTAAAAGAAATCGAAACAAAAGGTTTATATAACTCTGAAACAAAATTAATAAACATCAAATTTATTAAATGATTTTATTTACTACACGTCACAGAACCTTAAAATTCAAATAAATCATATTAAAATACCAATGTATTCTTTACTTTAATTTAATTTAAAATTAAAATGTATTTTTTAACTATGGCAATTAAAATGTCTTTTAACTATGGCTTTAGTATAAGTTTCTGACGAAGGAAATGTAATAATTTCAGCGACAAAAAAGTCAGAATAGACAAACAAACATCATAAAAAATCCAAATTTCTAACTGTAACACAAAAAAATTATACAGTTGAACCTGGTTTTGCAAGGTCTTTTATGCAATTTGGTTAGTGCGATTTTTTCCCAGCGATCTTTTTCTATGCAATATATGAATTTCAACGGATTTCGTGGCACTGTAATACTTTCTATCAATGTACCAATGGCACAACGCAAAATGTTAGGGCGCCCCTGCAAAAAGTCAGATTTTGCCTTTAATATTTTATACATTATGTAAATACGTACTTGGCGTCAGTCAGGCCTTGGGCCTCCTAGAAACCTGATCCCCCAACCCCGCAACGGGGGTTGCAAGGATGTACGTTATGCCACTGCAATGTATATATAAATGTATACACACTTTAAATTCTCTGTTCATTTGTTACAAACAGTCTACTGACAATGCACAATCAGTTGCTTTCTCTCAAAGTGACAACAGCCCGCGCTTGATTGAAGACGAAATTTCAATGACAGTGACAAAATCAATAATGTGATAGGTTATGAAGACGGACAAGAACCAGAATCTTTGAGAGTGAATAAAATACATGCAGGGATGCAGTTTCCAACAAATTGGAAAAGCATTTTCTTAAAATAGATACCAATTCCGAAAGAAGTACGAAATTTCAAAAAAGCTTCGGTCGTGCATATCTATTTATCGTGACATTTACAAGCAACTGACAAAAAACCGACCTTTGTTGTAAAAACTTCTCTTACTTTATGGTGCTAAAAATAAATCAAATGAAATTGTATCTTCAAGTGATGAAAGTAATTTTGAATTTATTTATCCCAGGATGATAAGCACTTTGGATTACGATGAGTAGCAATGAATTATGCATGTGCATTTAGAAAACTTCTCCATGTATACAATGAGAAACGAAATGTTTTCATGTGTAGTTTATTTATTTTGTAATGGATGCACTTTCTCATAAACTTCGTAATTAATTGGCGTATTTTTTTATGTGCGAATTTTTTTTGCGGTCCCTCTCCACGGCATAAAAAAAATTTCTGTAGCATTTCGACAAAGTCATTTGTTATATGCAAGAATTTATAAAATTTTCTAATACTTTTTTGTGCAGTTTTTATACGGTCCCTGTTTATTACACAAAACAGGTTTTACTGTATTAAATTAAATAAAGTTACAGTTATATTTTTTCAATAAAAAAGTTACCAAGAGTTGTTATAATCATATCAAAAGCAAATTTACAAAATAAAACGTTAACAACATAACTGCTAATGGTATTCAAACATAATATAAAAACGAAGTCCAAAAATTTGTTTAGTAAAAACATTTAAAAGTTAACAAAAATATTTTCAAAGTTTAATAATAAATGAAAGAGAGAAAAGCAAAAACAAATACTTATTCTTCAAACATTTTGTGCCTCAAATTATTTGGGATATTTTTTACAACATCTGATGCGTTGGAAATGCATTCAATCCACCAGTACTACCAAAAGTGGAATAGCAAATTAAATTTTTTAAAAATGTCATCAAAATAGCCATCAAATGAAATTTCATAATTTAGAATTATTTGTGGTATCCAACAGTTAAAATAGGAAACATTTTTTTGATTGAAGTTTTGGAATGATAAAAGTATTTAGCTCAAACACTAAACAATAAAATGAATCTGCAAAGAAACTTGCCTGCCTTTGGGTATTTCACAAAATTTTATAACAGTCAACTCATACCTATAATTTAAGATATCATATTTTCAATTCAATAATTAAATCTTTTAAATATGAAAAAAGCTTTGAAAAAGTCCATAGGAAAGTAATAATTAGTATAGAAATCCAATGTGTCTGATAATTAAAAAATCTGATCCTAATATCCAATAGACAGTATTTTCATAATTTTAGAATGTCCACTTGTGGATTTTTACTTATTTATACAATACCTTTTTAAATAAAAAAAATTGTTTCATTATAAAAAATTAAATATAGAAAGCAAATGCTGTATATAAATGTTGGGAGAAATGGAAAAGATAAATTATATTTTCAAAATATATTTTATACTACAATTGCAAGATTAATATATGCACAATAGTGTAACCTGAATGGATGCAAATGATTAGGCATTCCAGATGATATAGAAATCAAGACTAAAAAAAATTCACATTTAATATAAAAATACAGCTAGCTTTTAACACACTTTACAGAATTGAACACATTGAATAACAAATCAAAGTACTTATGACATAAAACATTTTTAAAATAAAATAATGTATATTTACATTTAAAATCTACATATCCTTTTAGAATGGTTGCACTGTGAGTGTGAGTTTTAAACACAATATTTAAGAGAAGAATCTCT
>BMAO01032730.1:0-55123 GCA_019973975.1 Trichonephila clavata
AACTTATCGCGAAGACGAGCAATGTTTAAGAGTGATGATGGTCCCATTCCATATTGTTGCACCAATGTCGTTTGCACTTCATGGATATTTCGAATTTCCAATACCACTTCAAATGCTTTTTCTTGCTCGAAAGTCAGACGTTCTTGCACCATGGTCTCACTTTCCCCACTAAAACACTAGCGCCATCTGTTGCTGAACTATTGTTGACCACGTCGAAACACTAATGCCAACTGTTAGTACCAACTCTTACAGCTTAATTCTATAACCATGCGATTTCAATTTTATGGCAACATATTACCCAGTCTTAAAGTGCGTATATTTTTTGAAACCCTGTATTATTGTGTGCCGATATGTTGGCGGGCCTCAAAATGTGCGTTACGGGCCACGAGTTTGTCCCTGGCTTATTAAATATCTCAGTGAATATAATAAATATCACAAGTTACGTGTATGATGATCGGGATCATATCCCTGAGATTTTACTGGAATTGAGTGTGAGAGCACTCTTGATTATTAAGAGAATGAATTGCACAACACTTCAACTCAAAGGTCGTCATTATCACTTGATCGTGATTCAAAATTACGAGGTATCTCTATAATTATTATAATTTAGGGGGCGTGATGTTTGTTCGAATCACATTAAAACTCTGCTACAATGTAACTTTATCGTAATGTAAATCTATGTATAAGACATATCAGTATTTTAAATAAATACTTTTTTTAACCTTTTTTTTTTGCTATCTCTGCATGGCCCTTCTATCAAGAGGCCATTTTGATGTAATACTTTAAATTTTTTCGTCAATTTCAATAGCGTACACAGACTTCTCTTATGAGGGGCTACATTTCTATAAAGCATGTTAATTCTATAAGACGTTTCGACCATGGGCTGCTTTGCAAATCAATCCTTGTGATGTCCCTACCTAACCTCAAAGTTTGTCCCGGTAATCCTGAGATTCCCTGGAATTAGGGAAAAAAAGTTACGAAATCCATCACTAATAATTCTCGTGTTGCTTTAGAATGGCTAAAATTCAGAATGTATCGATTTCATGTAAATATTCCAATTAGTTTAAAGTTTGAGTGCTTCAACAATTAAAGCTGCCTTTTAAACTAATACTTTTTCCTGAAATTTTTTTTCTATTTATAGACAAGACTTTTGCGTACGGCAACTAATCTTTAGTCATCCAGACGAAGTTTTTTAGGATATTTTCCTGCATATGAATTCCTTTCAGTGTATAAATAAATTGTTTGAGCAGCTTTTCATTGTATTGGCAGATGAAATTCGATTTCCGACCGTATTGTATATCCAAAACTTAATATAAAGTAAATAAAGCTCGTGTATATTAAACGGTATATGCATATGTAGGGCATCTGATGACATCGGATTTGACGCAACAACGTTTCCACTTTATTTACAAAGTCTGGTGCAGTACGATATTTACAGAACATCTGTTTAATGACAGTAAACTAATTTTTTAAGCTTCTGTTTAGTGAAATAACGAATACGGAATAAAAAGTGAGAAATTTGAGAGATTTATTTTAAAACCATCAAAAGCTGCCTAAGATGACTCACTACGTTCGAACCGTGTATTTTAAAAAACGTATAAATGAATTTTTTTTTCATATATTTGGTGTCAGTTGAATTAAAATACATATATAAAATTGTTTTGATATTACTGTTACAAGAAAAAATATTTTAATACAATATTTTGGCAACAAATGAAGTATGACATCTTTTCAAAATATTCTCCTTTTACGAAAATTGCTTCTATATGAATAATATTTTGCCTAAAAATAACTAGGACTTCTATATCGAGATTGGACAAAGTTTTTTGAAAAATTCGCATTATTTCTAGAGTTGCAATCAATAGAAATAATAACTGGTGCAGTGGCGTAACGCAGAATATTTGGGCCCCCTGCAAAGTCAGATTTTGGGCCCCAAGTTGGATTTTACAAATGGTAGGTATTTGGCTGCAGCCGGGCTTCGGGCCCCTAGAACCCTGGGCCCCACCGCATTGCGGAGGTGTACGTTACGCCACTGATACAATAAAATATATTAACATTTCTACATCCAAATTTTTTATTTCAAAAATCTGTGACGTTTCTATTTTAGCTCCTTCTACTAATAATTCTTTGGGGAAATTTCTGGTCTCTGAAAATGGTTTTATTATAAAACCCCGCTTCGAAGAAGAGAACATGATTATGCTAATTAAGACTACTATATATAGTCTAGGTTTTCAGGTTTGTGAGAGAGATAGGAGAGAGGTAGACTAGTCTGCTATCGGAGCTGAGATTAATCAAATTGAAGGTGAATCACTGCTATTTAATACTTGCTAATTGAATTACTCAAGGTGACGATTGTCACTGAGATGAAGTACAGATCAAATTGATAAGAAGTCAAAGTGATCGCCTTGAGTAAGTGTGGTTAGTATAACTATTTTCACATATCTCGCTTACCTCGTTTATTGTCGACTTAGTGATATATTTGAAGACATTTTGTCTGGGTCGATTGCATTAGTGTGGTGATTAATATTGTGAATAAATTAGATTATTTTGTTGTACAATAGCTAATGTCCCTGCCAATCCTCCTACACCTTTAGACTCGCAGGGTAGGTTATTACAAATCTTGGTTCAACTCCGGTACAGAAATCCTAGCTATGTATAGGCAAAATATTAATATTATAAAAGCATAAAAGGATAATGATTTGAAAATAGGTTATTCTTTCTTCATTTTTTGTAAAAAAATTGCATCGAAATAATTTTGTCTTGTAATAACATTCTCAAAACAATTATATCTATATTCTGACATTAAACATCAAAATAATTAATCGCTTTTTCAAAACCATGGTTCCAGACGAAATCAGTCAGTTAAATTATGTATTCACTATTATTCTCCTTTATTACAAACTTTAAAAATTAAAGAAAACATTGGTTTAAAAAGTGGTTTCTTAACCAGCTGAGATTCACACACCGCAGCTTGCATCACTTTTCTGTTTCAAACTTTTTATTCCATTTCCTTTTCAGATTAAAGAAAATATTTTTGTAATGGTCTTTTCATATGCTGTCATTTCTAAATATGCGTTATTACAAAATAAAATTATACACTTTGTCCGAAACCCCTTCTAAGAATCATAATCTTCTCTTAATACTTATTCATCACTTAGTGAAATTCTTTTAATAAAAACAGAATCACAAACGATGAGGCAGTTACCCTAAATAGCGATGAAGGATTTGATGGTATAGGAACAAGCATAGAACATTCGAAGGATGTTTCATGTGTAGTTTTAAAAAAAACCACAAGCTTCCACTTCGGGCAAAGATTTAAAGGTGAAAGTCCTGGAATGCTGTCACGAAATTCTGTGGTTTGCTTCTGGGTTAAGATGTTGGAAGTGGATTTTTTAGCGCGTTTTTCACGTAGTGTAAAAAAAGCGCCATTAGGACGCAAATTTCGTCTTCGTTCCATATTTCGTCGTACCTTTTTCTCAGCCAATAAGCAACCAATTGACCTCGTGTTTTCGGCATTTGTGCCCTAGAAAAGCCGAATCATATTTAAATTTAATAATTTTTTTAAAAAAATTTTAAGTATAGTACTACTTTTTGTTAGTAAAAAGTTCAATAGTTGCATTATTGTAAAATACAACATGTGAAAAACGCGCTAAAATTACTTGGCCCTGCCAATGATTGATATCTTGTTTTTTTCGTGTATCGAACAGACATTTGTAACCTAACAGCAATTTTAAAAGTTTTTGCATGATTATTTTTTTTAAAAAAACCCGCTTTTTTTTGTGCAATGCTGTATAACCGTGGAAACAGTAAATATATTTTGATCGAAATGATATTAAAATTTGAAATAACGATGTAGAAACTACTCACATACACAAAAATAGAAATTTTTTTTAAAAAAACTGATATGTTATGAAAGAATCTATAAAAAATAAAATGGGCAATGATGGGTAGAAACTAAAAACTTAGATGTATAACGATAGTAACTTAACTAACTAGGAAAACTAGTTAGAGGAAAAATGCTAGAAATAACTATATAATAATGTAACTGATAAAAACTAAGAAAACTAGTTAGAGGAAAAATGCTAGAAATAACTATATAATAATATCTGATAAAGACTAAGAAAATAACTATGAAACTATTCATAATGAGAGCTAAGAATAGCTAAGATATATATATGTGTGTGTGTGCCGGTGGAAAACATATAAAAAAACTATAGATAACTATGGAAACTGTAATAAGGACTAAAGAGATAATGGAAAAATAATGATAAGTACTGGGGTTTATAATGAGAAAAACTATCGTAAAACTAAGATATATAATGGTGGAAATAATAAATATTAGGGTAAGAACTAATGGTAGTAATAATAATAAATACTAGGATCAACAATGATTAAAATATCGTAAGAACTAGGATAGATAATGGTGGAAATAAGAACTAGGATAGATAAAGGTGGAAATAAGAAATACCGTGGTATATAATGATGAAAATTGTCGTAAGAACTAATGGTGTAACTAATAGATAGTTGAGTAACAATGATGAAGACCATCGTAAGAACTAAGACATACGATGATATATATGGACACTGTTGCAATATATAAAACATTGAAACTACAGTGAGAACTAAATTTATATATAATAATGAGAGCTAATCGTAATGTGAAAACTGAAAAGACTTAACTTTTACAATTTCTAGGATCCTGAAAATAAAAATATTCCTAATAAAGATTTTTATAAGCATAACGAAACTTAAATAAAAGTAACTGTAAAAATGCATAAAAATAACTTATAAAATCATTTATTTTGGAATTCGTTATTAACCATCTAGTATTAATACATTAATCATCTCCAGCATTTGATATGGTCTGAGTATTTAATGCAAAGAAACTATGCTAATTCAAGGCTAGGGGGAAAAAAGGGAATCGTTTTACTCCAACTTACTCAAAAAATTGGGAATTATACTTCTGGAAACCTATGACAAAAATGTTAAGGTTATTGGTAACTTCTGAAGAAAAAAAAAGAAAAAACTCTAAAATGCGTTGATAATTCAAAACTTAAATACATTTTTCACTAAAAAACATTTGATTTCATAAAGTTAAATATTTATTTGCTCGTTTAGATAAATCTTAAAACGTTTTACTTTTCCAATTACACCGTCAATAAAACTTAAATTGCCTCATAATTACATAAGCACTTAAATTCTCCCATTTAAAGATAAAAGAATTTTGTAATTTGAAAATTTAGTAAAACCCCCAATGCAATATACCCTGTGGAAAGCTATCACTAGAAATTTATCCATTACGCGAAGTAGTAACTTAACCAAAATGGTCGATATTTTCTTTAACGATTCTAACGTGATTCTAACATTAAACTTTACAGTCGTGCTTGCCATTATTTCTGCCATCGAAGGCAAGGTCTGAAACACAGTTAATATTATGCAAATTGACGCAATTTAAAATTTCTAGAATTCGATTTATCGTGAAAGAGTTATGCTCTTTTCTAAAAACAACAGCCTTCACCCTTCTTCAAACAATACTATTTTATAATCTTTCCCGCTCAAAAATAAGACTTAAAAAAACATCTGCTCAACTACTGATGGTCGGAAATAATCTGTTTTTCTTTCCGAACGTTAATTTCCTTGTTCAATCTTTTCTCCCTATTAACTGTTGCCACAGGCTCACTACTTAATACAATAATTTAGATGCAGTTTTCCATGGGAATAAATGCAAACGATTTTACTCAACTCGCATAACGGCGTATTCTATGATCATTTAACGGCGCTTCAACGTAATTTATGGCATACCTATGTCGATTCCTTTGCGTTTTTCTAACGGAAGACTTTCCTTCCTAAATAAAGATTCATAATTTTTATTTTCGTTATTTAAATGCGCATAAATTCATCATTTCACAAGGACAAATGAACATTCTTAAATGTTCTAAGATATTCGAAAATTGAGCTAAATGAGTCTTTGGTTGTTCTGAGGTCACACTTGAGAGAACGCGCATTGCGTTCTTGGAGTTGTAAAACTACATTTTTTTGGTCCCAGTGAGCATTGTTCTTTAAAAATAGGGAGAAAAATTATTTAATTTATTAACTTTGAGAATCATACATAGAATTATTAAACGTAATTACTAAAAATCAGTCTTTTGGAACTAAATACTGGAAATATTAAAATAAAATATTAACTCATCTTTTTTAAAACAATACCCGGTTAAAAAGAAAGGCGTATCGTATTTTTTTAAGAAGCTTTCTTGAGAAAAAGAAGCATTTGTAGCTAACTTGGGAAGAAAATTTGTGAAATCTATCGAAGTGTTTTGGAATATGTTTCATTATAGGATAGCTACAGAAGTGAATAATTTTTCCTTGTGTCCTTTTTACTTTAACCTCTGCATCTAAAAATCATTTTTAATTTTATTATTGGTATCAGAACCGTCATTTTGTTAAGCGAATTTGCATAAATTATGCAGATGTCATAATTTATTATATAAAAATAATCAAGTCGGAAGATTTAAATTTTGTAAAAGAAATTGGGTACTTTTTCGTTTCGCGGGTGCAATCGATAGTCTCCAAAACTGATACAACCGATGCCAAACGGAATATTCCCGCTGGTAACCTTTCACCACCACATTTACAAGACAAGTCGTGGCCTTTTCTTATCAGTCACATAATGAATCAAATTGTATGAAAAACCAATGACAACTCATATTTATTAATATTTTTTATGTGTATGTTGTGTGTTGTTGCCGAGATGGTGAGATTTGCGCAAGCTAAACGGCAAAGTACCAGATATTGTAGTTTTCATATTACTAAATATAGTTCATTTTTCTCTTCAATGTACAGTTCTTGCTATCTCTATTCTTGATTCAGCGATTTCTTTTAATTATTCTTTACATTTTTTTATTGTTATTGCTCCAATAAGAGAAATGACAAGTGCTTATAGAAACTCAATTAAGATGATCCAATTAAAAATATGCGTATATTTTTTGCTTCAGTTGCTGTAAATGTTAGGATCAATGCATGTAATTAATGATATTATCAAGTTTTCAGATTATCGAAAATTAATTTATTATAGCCCTTTTTGGAATGCTTAATTGGCAACTAAAATCAATGACTTAGCATCCAAACAAATGTCTGTTTACAAGTGAGTGAAATTGCTAGTATTATGACCCGTGTGTGCAGATGGCGCTAGTAATCATCTCCTGTTAACGATTTTTACCATTATTCCTGTAAATCAGGCATGTCAAATTCGTATGGTATTACCGGTTGCAAGTTCTATTTTATATTAAGTTGGGACGCATTTAATGTTCAAAAATAAAAAAATTCGAAATAAATATAAGTATTTTGTTTAATAATAGCAAAAGAAAAAGAAAGAAAAGAGCATATTTAAAAAAACGCGTAGTGAATTCTACCTATCTTATTTTTATATTTCCGTGGGGATGTTATTTTTTTCTTATTGTGTACCAATACATTGACCAGGCCGCAAAAATGTTCGTTGTAAGCCGCGAGTTTGACACCCCTGCTGTAGATGTTAGCCATGGAGCACGACATACCACACACCGCTCAATAAATCATTTATTAATGCAGTTCACTTTTCGTTGCCAATTGTTGATTAGGCAAGTTTCAAATAATTCTAAGTCAATCAATACAGCGTTTAGCTAGAAAAATGTCGAAAAAGGAAAAATTTCCAACGCATTGTTCGAAATTTTGCCTATTATTATCATGATTTTTACTTCAGAACATATTATTACTTTTGCATGTTTAACAATTAAGCAGCCGTCTTCTGTAAAAACTAAACGAATTTGGAATAAAAACTACAATTCCCAAACCTAATTTATTTTAGTTTTCTGTTAATTTACGGTGGGGGCAAAAACTGAAAGTAACTTTATTTATTATTAAAGTTTGACTTCTACCTTTGTTATCGAAAATCTGACAGGAATAATTTTCATTAATAACTAACATACCACAACATTTCCCCCAAAACTCCAGCCCAATTTTTCTTCCTGCTTTCAGAACCGCTTACATGTCCAAGCCTAAATTGTTCTGACATCTTCGGAGGTGCTTTTTAAGCTGTCTCAAAAGTCAATGGGAATTACGTAAATAATAACAAGAACCAGACCCGCGAACTTTCAGAAAGGTCTGACCTTTAACCGCGATAAAGGTCACAGAGTATGCCACTCAATGAGCTTCTAATTGGAATCTCTCCCGAATCCGGTTTCTTATCAAGAATCTTGTGTCTTTTACCAGAGTGTCGAACAAATGGTTGAGGTTTTGTCTTTTAATAGGCGAAAGAAAAGACTTGAAGCTTGATCTAATGTGTGTGTTTGTACGTGTTTTTTTAAGCCTTAGCTCGTCAACAAAAGAATGTTTCACGCTTTGTTTTTCTTCTAAAGTGTTTTCGTTATTAATTATAAATTATTAAAGAACATCTTATTGCAGTTATAAATGATGGATTCAATGATGTTTTGGTGTTTTCATAGATGTTAAAACATTCCCACGCTGAGTATCGACATTTACTTCCAATGGCGTGAGCTACGATGGTCCTAAGCAATGGCGTACATAAAGAGAGGGTTTGGGGCTTCAATAGACTCCAGATTTTTAATTTTTACCATATAACAGTGATTCCTAAAGTGGTCTATATCGACCCCCAGGGGTTTATGATGACTTTCAAAGGGTCCACGTCAGTGAAAAAATAATTTAGGGGTTCATGAGGCGTAAATGGGGGTCTACGATATTGCTCTCATTAAACCAGATCGGGACTTTAATTTTAAAAGAAAATGTAAGCAAGAAGAAACCAAATTTTACCTATTTAAAAAAAATTTATTTATTAAATTGAATGAGGTTAATTTGTACAGTTACAAGGTAACAGAATATATTTTATCAAACGAAGGACTATTAAAATTCAGCTTTTCTTGTCAGAATTAAGCTAAAGGTGTATAATATTGGACGAAGCGAAGTTTCTCGTTTTATCACAGATCGTCTGCCAGGAAGATGAGGTTTTAACTTACTTTTATTTAAATGGCCTCTGTTCAGATTTTGATTCTAGGTTTGAGAATACTTTGAATATGGTAATATCACAGTAAACAAAGGAATCACATGGTCTCGTTGAAAAAAATAAATAAATGTCCTATTAAAAGAGGAACTGATCGGAATAGGCAATAACGTAGATCTAGCTAGGAAATGGATGTCAGCAATTTTGGCTTTAAAAAGACATACCGGTTATTTACCCCGAATTATGGAATATTGTGAAAAACTTTTTAATTGCTTTTACTGGTGAACAAGAGTTTCACCGAGGTTGCCAATTTTAAAAAAAAAATGGGCTCTATAAACTGAGGAAATTTAGGAGAGAGTTTAGAGTTAAACTGGACAAGAGATTGATGCTAAATGTTGAAAGCTTGTTATCGAAGCGCCAGATCATCTATCCCATTAAAATTATTTTTATTTGTTACTCAGTTATTTTATGTAACAGTTATAGATTTTACATATTATTAATTTTAAAATGAAGTAATGTTTCTTAAGTTTTAAACACTATACTTCACTACAGCTAAAGACTTGAATGTTTTAAAGTTAGTAGCTCTATCTAGCTGTGAAAAATGCATTGAAGTTGATAAATGTGAAAAAATTTAATATTAGGTAAATAGCGGTCCACCCAAAGACGAAAAACTTTGCAAGGGGTCTATGAGACAAAAAAAAGTTTGGGAACCTCTGCTATAGAGCTTACACCCTCGGCACTTTCATCTGCGAATTTTTTAAAATATAATCCCCCTCTCTCATGAGAGAGGTCTCTGAACACGACTGATTGTGAGTTTGGACATATCTCCTAAAAAATAACATAATCCAGAAGATATTACATTTTAAATACATAAAAGATTATTCATTAGAATTTTGAACATGTTTTGGAGTTTACCTCTCTCATAAAAATAAATAAAATAAATCTGCCTGATGAACAAATAAGGAAATTGCATAAAATGAAAATTATTCTTTTTCTATTATTTTAATATGTATTTTCCCTCTAGAATGAATCAAAATTTCACAGAAAATATTTAAGTCCTATTTTTTACGGAAAATACAAAAAGATATACTAAAAATTATTTGTAGAATCTGCATGTTTTATTTAATTCTGAAAGTTACCAAAAATACAAAATACAGTGACATCATAGCGATTTTGCATATTAAAGCTAAATTGTAAAGTAATAAAATTAGCTTTCGCACAATTTGAGTCATTAAATTATATGCATTTTTTTTTTAAAAAAATTGAAATAAACGCCTAATGTGTAATGAATCATTTTATTATTTTTATAAATTGAAATAGATACATGCTCGAATATTCGCACGAGTTACTTTACGTTCTAAAAGAATTCAAACATCGTGAATTTTTCTGAATTAAGATTCACATACACTGTTGTTGATCAGTATAAGATTCACATATACTGTTGCTGATTTAATTTACCGTAAGATATCTAAAAAGATTATATTTTCTACAGCTGTAAAAATGTTTTTTTGAATTCAGGGTGAAACATAACTGAAATTGAAAGCAAAATAATATTTAAGAACTGTTATTATATATAACCTAAAAAATATGTTGTTCTATCCAATAACCTGGGGGAAAAAAGGATGTTAAGTTTAAGAGGATAGGTTTGAAATTTGATATTCAAATCAAATCACCTTTGAAACTTTAATTGCATTAAAAATTTAATAATGTATATACAAAAAATTGCCTTGTTGCCACACTTGTTGAGTTGTAGAGATCAAATACACCCTTTTATAAGGCAATGAAAAATATACTTTCTTTTCAAATCCATTAATTTTTAAAAATCAATTGATTCCATTTTCCCACATGTGATTTGTGCAGCTAACATGACAACTGGTTTCTGGATTTTCAAGTCGTGAATGTAATAGACGACCAATAAGTTTCTTAAGTGACAAGAAAACTGTTCCAGATGTTTTGTAGATTTTAGTATTTTCAGGTTATATTTTATAAATATTATTGACCTTTAAATACTTCCCTTTGACCTGTTTTTGAATGGTTCCCAGCAGTGCCGATTTAAGCTCATTTTGGGCCCTGGGCGCAGAAGATCTCTAGGCGGCACTGGCAAATCCAAGGAAAGTCTGGTTAAGTCTAGCTTATCCGGACCCTTCCGGGCCCCTAGTCTCCCACCCCAAGTTCCCAATGGATAAACCAGCACTGTGGTCCACAGTGGGCGATAGGGAACGTACTTTCTACCAAAAATTGTCTTAAAACTCAAATTAACTTTAGGTCAGATTAATTGAATTTTTTATTATTATTATAAATTAATCTCAATTCCTAGAAACTTTTCAACTAAACTTTATTAGAAAAAAAGTGGTCCCATCAAGGGTTAATGGAGAATTAATATTGTATGTCCAAATCCGAGCGGTAGGTTTTTCCTTTGGTCTTCCACTAGATATAATTGGTACTTGAAAGGGAATGTACCTCTGAAAAAAATTAATATATATTTGAAAGTTATACTCTACAATAGACAGATATTTAAAACCGTTTAAGATTTTTATCCGATTTATCGTTTTTTTAAAAAATATCAGTAAAGTATTGTATTAAAAATATAAAAGAATTCATAATACTATCTTAGAGAAAAAAAATATCATTGTAGCTAAAATTTGAATTATTCGAATTTTGTACTTATTCTATAAGTTCAAGTGTTCATTTATATTAAATTATCGTGTTTTTCGCATGAAATTCCTTTACATCAATAAAAAATACTTAATCTTTGTCTTCTTAAACGCAGCTGTCAAGTTTACATTCGCTTGCATCAAAATTTTCTTTTAAGAAATAGAGGAAGCAATTTTTTCCCCTCCATTTCCATCTCCCTCTCCAATCTTATCCTTATCTTTTCTCTTTTCCATTACTTCTTATCACCGTCTGTCTGAAAGGACCTCAGACAAAAACGTCATCCTCCACAATTCGGAAGTCATCTGACGGAAACACAATCTCTGACCATCACCCTAGAAACTTTTCCTCCCCATGACCTTCAAACTGCCATAAAAATGTATTTTGCACAAAAAACAGCGTAATTGGTACCAAAAAAATGCTAACATTTTCGCTTTTATCTCTACCGTTTCAGTTCTATTTATTAGCAGTAGTCCCTATTCCTCTTCTCCCATCTTGTAATTTTTGACATAATAACAGATAGCAGACGATTATTCAAACTGTTTTTTGAATGGGGAGTATTCCATTCGTTATTCGAAAGTGAGCCCCGGGGGCAGTCCAGTGCTGGCCTTTCTCGGATCACTGAGCGGAGACTTGCATACATGTAGAAAAAATGTGTACATCTATCTAAATAGTATTTTTTTTTTGGTACTAGCGGAAGAAATTATCTCTTGACCTGTCCGATTTTGGCTTTTGACAACTTTTCATTTTTTCTTTGAAGAACCGCTGGCCATGTAATAGATGTGTTGACCTACAAGTGCGTAAACGAAAACGAGAATGAGAATTGTACGTTTTGAGTAGCATTAGGCTGCCGTGATTTGTTTGATTTTGAGTTGCAAAGTGGACATTTGAGAGTCACTCTCGACTTTAATTTCTTCCGGTGTGTCTTTTTTTTGTGTGCAGTTTGAATGGATGTGTTATTTTGAAAGTTGTGTGTGATTGGCCCCAAGTGTCTTTTTCTCTTTTGTCATTAGAGTAATTGTGAAAAAAAAATCCGGTTGTGTGTTTGTAAATTGAGATTCGAGATATTGGCAATTTATTTTTTCGTTTGAGAACCATTGGGTTGAAATGTTACATCTCAAAACTAAATATGCAAAGGAAGAAACAAGTGGCATTTTGATTTTTGTTTGATGTTTATTCCATAATTTTTCAAAATTATTTTTTTAGAGTTTTGCATAAAAATACCCGATTTTTATATAAAATATGTTACTTTTTGTTAGAAAATTGTAAGATAGGTCATATTATTATATTTTACTAGTAAATATTATTCCAATGTTTTAAACAAACATTTTGGGATTTGCAATATAGCCCTAATATGTATTTTAAAAATATGTATAGTTCTTGTATAAATAAGTTACATTTTATTTAGCTATACATTTTAGAGTTCCTCAAATTGAAACTTTAGTGTAAAAAATAATGAATTTAATCAATGAAGATGCTTTAAAGCGGTGCTCTCCAATTTTTTTATCGCTGCGGACCGGTCAACGTTTGGTAAATTTGCCACGGCCCGTGGAAGGGAGGGAATGTTGATTGTTTATATCCATAGAAAATAGCACAAAATTGAGAAAAATACTCCAGTAAATAAAATGGAAATAATTTAGTGTGCCTTGGGCAGCCCGGTACTATTTGATTCTCGGACCGGCTGGACCCCTGGGGGTTGGGGATCACTGCTTCAAAACTTTGAAATGAGTTATTTTTAATGATAATATAGTTCTGAAATAGATATGTAACTGTTTTTGTGATTAATAACTTTAACTGACTGTTCTAAATAGCAAAAGTGCCCTCTAGCGGTCACATTTTCAGTTGAGGCCAGGCGAAGGAACAATGTGGTTGCTACGAAAGACCGTTTTTGTTCTTTTCCCTTAATTTTTGCTTACGATATGCATTGTCTTTTTGTAATCTAACCTAAATTAAAAAAATAATTGTTACACTAGAGACTTCATTGAACCCAATTCCAAATTTACCACTTTTAATTTCATTTTTAACATCAAATCTTTTACAGATACATGTTAATAAATGAAAAAAATAGAGGATATAATGATTTAAAGGTCTGCTACAATGTTTTTTCAAATTGGAAAGTAGTCACTTTAAAAAAACTTTGAAGGGTCTGTAAAACGTACTAAACGCATGGAAATGTTAAGGCTGAGAAGAATACTATTTCTTTTAAGAAATTCTGAACTATTTTCAATGGTTTCTTATTAAATTATCAATTTTTCTCAGTATTTTTTTAATGAATGAAAGAATTCTGACGCGAAGATTTTTATATTTATGCAGTGGATTAGGGAGGAAAATGATTCACGATCGTTTAAGTTGTCAATAATTTAATAAACGAATTCTCAAAGAAATTTGGACATTTCTGTAGTAATAGAACTAATTTTATTAAGTTCAAAAAAATGAATGAAAGTATACCCCACATATGGCTTAAAATTATGGAAATGATTTAATAAATTTTCACTTTCATTATTCTGAGCCATTATGAAACTTACGTCCGCTTAATTATAACTGTAAAACATCATTTAGAGCCTAGAAAGGGTCCCAGACGGTAAGGTTTTTATTTATTAACGTCATACTAAAGCAATACAAAGGCTATTGGCGACGGATCGCTTAATTTTAAACCTCAGTCAAGAGTGATGTGAACAACACCTGAACTGCCATCCCCTCTTTAAACTTCCATACCACGCCAACGTGAAGGCTTTGATGCGTGACATATTTATCGTGCATCAGTTGCTCTACCTGGCGGGAGAAGTTACTATTCACCGGACACGAATTCGTGACCATGACCACTTTTATTGCTGCCGTTCCTAGTCATTGGGGAAGCAGATCCTAGTGACCATACAACCGATGTACTGAATTATTCATATGTGTGATACAGTGGCGCACACAAGGGTCTTAGAGGTCCAGATACCCCACAAAGTCCTTGAGTTTTTTTCAATTGATGATAATCCTATGGATATACAACGTACAATTTAATAAAGAACTTGAAATTAACAGTTTATTTTATTAATTAATGCTAATTATTAAATTCAATAATTTATTTTTTACTGTTTTTTGTGAAAATCAGAAGAATTAATTGGTTTTGCTTGAGGTATGATACAAGTTGGGGGACTTTCAACCTTGGACCCCCCCCCTCCCTTGAAAAATTTTTGTGTGCGCTGCTGGTGTGATACATGCTTTTATGATACAAATCGTCATTACCTGTGCCATACGAATGATACATTTTGTGATACATTTTGAAATGTATAAATTTTGTAGTCTGCAATCAAAAAGAAAAAAAAGGCGAATTTTGAGTTTTTAACTCTTTGTTATCTCAGTAAAGAGAAAAGAATGTTTGCCCAATTTAATTGATAGATCATTCAAAAAAAATTGAGCCTATTCGACTTGCAAGTTACCATTCCGAGTTCAAAAAACCAAGGCCAACGAGCTGGAAAACGCTGTCCAATTCGAACAAAATCAGAATCGGATACTCCCATCCACACTAGAATTATTCTGCTTCTTTCTTGTAGACCATTACGCCCTAGTAGAATCGCCCGATCTTCATTATGGTAATAAAAAGACAACCGACGCCCCTCTCCAACTGTGTCACCAGACCTAGACAAACACACAACATACGTAGGCACAGAGCCTTCGTAGGCAACTTCTGGAATCTGGCTCGACACCCAAACTCGCATTGTTGCATTGTCATCAACTCTCGTCTTGATGCATTAAGAAACAGTCGGGCGGCTACGATTTGTGCTCTCTTTTGCAACTTTTGAGTATCAAGTTTCTTTCTCTGTGGTAATGGACGGGTTCATACATTTTTCGTGGGTGTCTTTTTTTCCCCTCCTGTAGATCTTTGAACCAGAAACGCATGGTGGTTAAGTTGCCTTGAAAGCAAGGTTAAAAAAGAAGCGTTGAATGAAATTATAAATTCGTTGTTTTTTGGAATTGTTTTTTAGGTTTATTTCCGTGCTTTTAAAGGTTGGTACCTTATGTTAGATGAGTTTTGGAATTTTTCAAGGTCAAAGACACGTAGAGCATGGAAGTGTGTGTTGTAGATTTTTTCTTTACGCCATGAAAATTAATTGTGTTGGAGGGAGAGGGGAAAGGGTGTCTTGAAATGAGATCGTTGTTTGTTATGATATGTTAACGGAGTTGTAATTCTATATCCTGGGTCATGATATAACTAGTGTCATGTCTCATAGAGATGAATCAAGGTCAAAAGTGGTGATGGACGTGTTAAATGGGTTGCATATGTTTTATCAAATCGAGTCTTTGTTGAAAGGTATGAAAAATAGGCGGATTTCAAGAAGGAACACAGAAAGATTTGCCACCCAAAACGGAATATTATTCATGCTTGAAGAATCATGCTGGAATACAATTTTGATTATTTTATTTAATTGAAAGATATGTGTTGTAAGTTCGTTTAATGACTTTCCCACAAAGAGTAGAACTCGATTTTTTTTCGGTGGGAGGTGTTTTCAATAATTTTTTATATGTGTTAAAACAGTGGCCCCAACCCCCGGGGGGCAGATAGGTACTGGTCCTTGGATCAAATAGAGAATAGTGTCGAGCCGCACAAGGAGCATAAAAAGATTTCCATTTATTTCTGTGGTGTATTTCTCTCGGGGTTTGGGGCTGTAACTGTATTTTAATCTGAAGGCATGTTTATATACCATTAATTGTTTAAATGATTAAGTCAAAACAAACTAAAATATAAATAACCTTCCTACACCCCCTCCCCGGCGATCCTCTGTAAAAGTATCAAACAGTGACCGGTCAGCAGCTACAATAAAGTTAGGGAGCTCTGCATTAAAAGATCAAATAACTTTTAAATATATATATATAACCACCGAAAACATTAAATTTTGATATATAAATTTTTTATTTGCTTTGTAATCATTTTATTAATATTAAGCAATAAAGGCTCAAGCTTTTGCATGTTATTTTTATCTTGAAAAATAAATGTATACCTCAGAACTTATAATATAACTAGCTGGCATGGCCCGGGCTTTTACCGAGGGTATAACTAAATCCCTATGTTAATTTCCTCATTTCTTTCTGACAGCAGCACTTTTGTGTGAGTGTGACGTGTACGATGTGAGTGCATGGCCCGTGAGTGCGTATCATGGCTTTCTCGTTTAAAATTTTCCCTTCTCTTCACAAAATCAGCACTTCCAATATTATTTTTCGAAATTACTTTGACTTCTTTGTTTCTTTCCTCTCCGCTTTGCCCAGCGTTGCACGGGCTTTTACCGAGTGAATAATAGTCTAATTTTCATTAAACTTCTTTGGTGTGTTAATTTCTCTCGCTTTTTTATGTCATTTTTCATATTTTAAGTATAACTTCTATTATTTATTAGAAATTTAATACAGTATCATAAAAGAATACTTAGTTAAATTTTGATTAATATTGAATTACTTATTAACTATACTTATACGCTTAAATTATCTTAAACATTAATTATATATTAGTCTATCTACTATAATTTTATTATTTTCCAATTTAAACGAATAATTGAAACAACAGTTAAAAAGAGATTTACAAATAAAGTTCTCTTTCTGTGTTACATAAAGATGCGTTATTAAATAAGAAAAATATGTAATATTTACCTGTTTACAAAAATTTATAAATAAATAAAATAATTATGTTATGAAGTCAACAAAATAGGAAAATAAAAAGCTTGAAAATGTCTCAAAAATACTATATATTTGGAATAAATTACACGGTTTTTCACTAAAAAAATAGCAAAATAATTATTGGTATAAATATTTTTTCCCCGTATGAACAAACAACAAAATAAAATGTAAGTTTAGAATGATACAATAGAAAGATATAATATCTTCGATCGAATCTTTCTTTTCGGAAAATGTAAAGACTTCACTTCAAATTTGAAAAAATAAATATATTTAACGGTAATATAGTGTGGACGGAATAATATTTGTTTATTTAATAAAAACTTTACCTAGGGAAGAAAATATGAAAGTGAAAAATATAAATTACATCTCTCAGCATTTGTAAACATTTTTGAAGCAACATGAAATATTCTTTGCTGCCAGATCATGTTATTATTATGCTTAAAAAAGTTTTAATGGATCAAAATAGTTTTTTTTTTATATAAAAACGTCAACACTATTTCATAAAAAATGCAAATAAATGTGTGAAAACTGTATTATTAAATGAAATAGGATACCTATATTTGACTTATAAAAATACTTATAGTCTAAGTCAATAGAATTTTTTGAAAAGAAATTTTCTTTGAGATATTACTATCAGACGACATCTGTTATTTTATGCAGCACCAAATATCATAATATGCACACATGTCCTATTTTTTTACAAACCGCCGGTTCGTTTGATAAAATTTTCTGTAATATATTACAGTATGTTCGATTGTGGTTATTTGATTTTATTGAATATTATCATTCAATTTTTTCCTACTATTATTGTCAACTCTGAAAAGAGGATATTTCTTAGAAGTATTTTTCTAAAATTTCTATCTGAGTTTTAAAAACTGATCTAATTATTTCTTAAAAATATTTTCAAAACTTTCGAATGTTTTAACTGTTTTATTTTTTTGCTAGTCGCTTTTTGATTTTTGTGGATTAGTAATCTAATTTTTTAACTAATTCTTGATTCTTTTTCAAACTTGCTTAAAAAATTTGTTTCAGTTAATTTCTATTTTTTTCGTATGCTATATTAATATTTATATAATTTTTAAGAATCGCTCTTTTGCTAACAGAAAAAGAATATTTCTAAAATTGTTCGTGAAAGAAAGAAGATTATGGAAACGATAACAAGATAATCTTGTAATATGTATATTATATTGCAGAGGTGAAGAACTTTTTTACCATTAGAGCCACATGTAAATTAATTTGTAATAAAGTAGGCCGCGCGCATAGGTAATTGCACCTATAAATGCGACTTTTATGAAATTATTATCGTTTTTTTTTATAGATTTAACAATTTTGTGCAGTTATAGAAATATTAAGAAATTATTATTTAAATTATTATTTATTTATTATTTGTCATAAAAAGCTATAATATGAAATATTTTCGTATTGACTGACGTAAGGGTAAAAACTTGTTTTTACAATAATCATTGATTATTATTTTTTATATAATTATAAAAGGTAGAGATACTATTGTAACATTTTATATTTTTCACTGTTGGTATTTTCATTTATGGAAGCGTATATAAATATGGAACAAGCTTCATTAATATAAGCTTTAATTGATCATTTTAATGACTATGTTTGGTAGTGTTATCGTATTGCACTAGGTGGCGTTCTAACATTTGAAATGTTCAATTGGCTATTCCCATAAGCAGTCATTGAAATATTTATACATTCATGCTATTCTTTATTTACTTCCATTGATTTGCAAACTGTTGTTATATATGTAATGGAATATTAATTAATACAAGTACTACCTTTTACGAAGGCCGGACAAGAAACCCACTGTGCCACATGCAACCTCAAGGCTACGGGGGTTCCCCACCTCTGATATATTGTGTACATTGAGTTAAAAAAATTGGAAATCATAGAGTTTATGGATATACACGTGCATTCTATCAAATTTTAAATTGTAGATTTATTGATTTTTACTTATAAAAATGTCTATATAAGTGTTTAATTACATTTGCTTGGTTAATTCTGATGTCAAACATTTTTCTTTCAGCAACTATATTTTCAAAATTACTTTGGAATAAATATGAGGAATATCAAAATTTATACTTGGATATTGCTTTGCCGTAAGTATTTCTGTTTATTAGTCTTATTCCGTGCATCATCTATGAAAACTGAAATAAAATAAATTGTTTTACATCTTGTTCTTATTTACATTATTCTTATTTTGTTAACTGTGTGTATTGTGTAATAAAATTCCATCGATTTGTATGTCCTTGATCCATAAATATTGCAACAAACCTGATAAAACATACAAAAGGCAATTGTGACTTTAACGAGAAAATTCAGTGTGATAGCCTTAAATTCTCCTTGATCTATAGAAATAGAAGACGCACATGAAACTGAGAAAGAGGTTAACGTTGAAAGAATGATTGACTGTGCAAAAAAAAGTGCTTGAATATCTTGACTGTTGAACTGTTTTTCATTTTTTGGGCGCTTCAATATTGATCGATGTATAACTTATACCTAACCCTCGTACATGATTTTTAGAACCTATGATAAAGGTATCAGACTACCCTAAAATTGTGAATTTTGCCAAAAATTGACAAATTTTTTTATGATTTTATTTTATAGGGCATCTTATTAGCTTTATAAAAATACCAAATTTATTATTTTCCGTTCATTAGAACAAAAACTATACGTGTTTTAGTAAGAGCAGATGTCATTACTTTAAGCAAGATGTCATACTTTAATACGCGTTTTTTTCGAAATGTGTTTTTTTCTTCAAAATGCTTTCAGCCCGATTGCTCAAAAAGATTTGAAAATAATTAACTGAATTTTTTTGTGTTTGTTCTGTGTAATAGTAAAAGTGTTTTAACCTTCAGATTTATGAATCACCGCTTTATTACAAAATTTACAGTCCCTTATGTTAATATAATTACTGTTATTTTAAGCAATTTCATTTAATAACTAAGATAAAGTGCTCTAGTTTTTGTAAAAAATAAAATATCTCTTATCCTGTAGGTCACTTTAAAATAGAGTAACATAGCAACAATCAGAATTGAAAATTTGTTCATAAACTTTTTGGGAATGGTCCGCGTGTATGTTATTTTTTGTCAATTTTTACCCATTTTTTCCCATTTTAGTAATAATAATAATTTCTTTTTCTCGTCTTAATGTTAGCATATTTTTCATAAAATGTGCTTAAGAAATCTAAAAACAACAAAAAAATCCCCATATCTCCATTTCTTAAAAAAAAAAGTGTCGCAACCAGTTGGATACCTCAATACATAAAACTTAGAATATTGTAGAGATCGAAAAACCCGACCGAGAGAAATGTGGACTGAAGGAGGACCGAGTTTGTGTGAAAATGCCGGGTTATATAGAATGTATTTTAAAAAAAATAAGTACGTGAGTTTCCCCAGAAAATGTTGTACTGCACTTGTGTGCATTGTTTGCTTGAGAATGCAATTGAATATAAACCTGCCCTAACATTCTTTAAAATGTAAAAGTACGTACTTTATGAAGGCATAGAGCATTTACTACATAAAAACCAGTGAATCTATAGTATATATTGTAGTAATTTTCCTAATCAGAGACACACCTCAGAAAAATTTCACCCACCATGTTCACCTGCTTTAGTACTCTTTTTTCACAAACTTAAAATGAAGTAGAGGGGTAATATTTTAATAACATTATGAACGTACAAACAGCTTCAACACGAGTTTTAAGGCAATCCTGCAAAGTGAACTGGAACAATCATTCAGGTCTTAAGACTCTGTAACTAATGGAATGAATTGCATAGCTGTGGAAGCATGGCCGGGATATCCCCATGATTTTCTGAGCTTGGGATTATCGTAATGAACCCATTTTTCATCCCCAGTCAAAATGCGATGCAGAAATCCCTTCCGTCTTTGCCTTGCAAGCAGCTGTTCACAAGCAAACAAACGCCGTTCAACATCTCTCGGCTTCAACTCGTACTGCACCCAATTTCCTTGTTTCTGAATCATTCCCATGACTTTCAGGCCTTGTGAAATGGCTTGTTGCGTCACTCTTAATGATCCTGCCAATTCTTGTTGCGTTTGACACGAGTCTTGATCAAGTAATGCCTCCAATTTTGCATCTTCGAAAACCTTCTCTCTTCCACCGCCATGCTGGTTTTCGACGTCAAAATCACCGTTCTTGAAGCGTTGAAACCACTCTGGGCACATTCTTTCACTAATAGTGGCCTCACCATAGGTATCTGAGAGCATTCTATGAGCCTCAACCGCAGATTTCTTCATATCAAAGCAGAAAATTAAAACCTCTAAGCCTAATGAATGAACTTATGATGTTGAGATAAAATAGTATATAAAATGAAATAAAAATAAAAAAACAAATAAAATAAAGAAAATAAAAACAGCTTCAACACGAGTTTTAAGGCAATCCTGCAAAGTGAACTGGAACAATCATTCAGGTCTTAAGACTCTGTAACTAATGGAATGAATTGCATAGCGTATTAAGCCTAGAAAACTTATTTTGAATAAAAGTTTGAAAGAATTGATTCGTTAATGTCTTATTTTCATTAAATGAATCATTTGATTTAAATTATTCCAATATTTAAGTTCTTGATTTTGTATTCTAAATCAATTTAATCTCAGAAAAATATTTAAAAACAAATATTTCATCAATTTTAATTAGCATTTGAAAAAATTATGTCTATTAAAAAAAAGTGCTTAGAAATGTAATATTTTCTTAAAGAATTTAGACTAGCATGAGAACTATAAATTATGATAACATAATAAATTGTGTGCGTGTGTGTTAAATTTTGTTCAAATAATAAATGTAGATAAATGTGAATTTAGATGTTACAGCTCGCTGTGATGAATCAGAAATTATTCAAAAAGCAGAAATAATTAATCTCTCGGCTAATGTGTAATTTATTTTCTGTAAGCATAAAGAGGGATTACCGTGCGATGGTGCACACCAGAGTTTTCAGCAGCTTAATGAGTCAACCATCTGGCTTCCGTTCCTCCACCAGAAGGAAACCATACTAGAGTACTCTGTCTGATTGCGCCATCTTGCAGTTGTGACATTAATAAAATCTCATTAATAACCATTGGTTACAATTTTTTATTCAATTAATTTCAATTAAACTTAAGATTTTTATAATAAATATGTGGCTCAAAATTTTACGAGGTTCATCGCCATTAGCCATTGTATTGCTTTAGGGTACGGCGTTTATAAAAAGTTAAATTAGTGAATCGATTAATACGATTTTGCCACTCATATTTGTCAAAATTTAAACTTAAGTAAATAAATATTAAATCCAATTTAATTTTAGCAAAATCCCCCCCCCTTCCTTTTTTTTTGAAACATATTGAAAGATTTTCGTTGTTCTAGAGTTATTAAGAATTTGGGTTGTAACTTCATAATTGATCTGATTTCTCATCTTTAACGAATTTGTGTTTACAGGTTACTGAAGGAGAAAGAGACTTCTGATGAGGATTTTGTCGCATTATGCCAGTTGAGGCAGGGAGCGGCAAAATATTCTCTGGCAGCCCTCCTCGAATTACCGGTGAGTGAATTTTTTTCCAATATATTTCATATTGACCAGTAGTCGCCAAACGTTAGAACTCTGCGGACCATTGAATGTATAATTTTATATTAGACAGGCCACTAATATGATAGATTACTATAAGGCGGACCACTAATATGATTGATCACTGTAAGGCGGACCACTATATGGTGGATCATTATAACTATATTGTCTTTTACCTCTCTATTTAAATTTCCGTCCAACTTCGCGAAAAACAAAAACAAACCGGTAAGGCAAAGCAATATTCACAAACTGAAGTTTTTTGCCCAGTGGCGTAATGGAGAATATCCCCTTCTTTTGGACCCCAAGCCTAAATATATACATGGCGTTATTCAGGCCTTGGTCCCCTAGAACCATATCCCCCCCCCCCCGTGAAGCGAGAGTTTCAGGGGTGTACGTTATGCCACCAATTTGCCATGGTTGCCAATTCTCATTTTCATATGTAGCTAGATTCACCTGCAAAAGTAGCTAAAAATTTTACAAATTCAGAAGAAATTTCGCTAAAAGTAGAAGCTAAAATTTTTAATAAAAGTATAATCCATACAGATTTTGTTACTCGTCATTATTGAAACTGAATCTGTCTGGAAAATATAAATAGTGTCCCAGTTTTTCTGCGGACCATCAAAACTTTTTCACTGGACACCAGTTGGCGACAGCTGATATAGACCATACTATATAACAAACATGTTACAGTCTTTGAAAATGAAATCCAAGAACTTAAACAGGGTTTAAATAATTTACTGAAGATTATGAAACAGAAATTTAAACCGCCTCCTCCTCCCTAAAACACTTCATACGAGCGAATGAAAGTAATGGAATTGATATATTCTTTATTCAAACAAGAATAACATTTGAGATTGTAAATTTAAAAAACTTTATAGGTTTATTCGAAAGTTCTTAGTACAGGGACATCTTAAAGCATGGGCGTCAGTCCAGGGCATCAGTCACAAGGGGGCAGGCTCATCTCATTCTTGACTCAGCCTCAATAAGATCATGATTCGAATAATTTCAATGGTCAAATGTTATTTCCGGTTGTGTTCTCTGAAAAATTAGAAATTTCGGACGATATGTCAATTGGCTACATGTGATAACCGTTGTCCATCTTTAAGCTTAAGCCCCTACCACCATTCATCATCATTGCTTATTCAGTCAAATGGCGGCAATCGATCAAGCCGGTTTGTGCTGTTGTAAATCATGCACATTTATTTATTTCTGGTTATTGTCTGCACGAATATTTGACAACGTTATGCTATGTACTGTCTACTTTTAAGAATCCTACATGTGAGTAGGGGCCCAGGGCCTCAAGAAGTCTTAAGATGTCCCTGACTTTGTAATATTTAAATGAAATTGAAATGAAAAGTTGTTAAAGCACATAATTAAAAATGACCAATTCTTAACCAAAAGGAATAAGAATTAAATTAAAACTTAATCATGTTTTGGAAACCAAACATTAAATAACCAACCTCACACTGATTTGACCTCTTTGAATACTGAATTTGACTCATTGTCACTATTTTCTTATTAATTCTCAGTCCTCTATTTCAGAAGCAAAGTTTAAATTCCTTGATTAAAGTTTAAAATGTGAACTGTGACATTCCTCTATTGCGTTCTTTATACTATTATCCCCCCCCTCCCAATCATAACTCTCTGTTTCCTGCCAACTATTAACAAAAGCATTGATTGACTCTACTGGAAAAAAAGAACTGTTCAATGTATCACGCCGTAGAGCATTAACTCCATGACAGGAATATTACATTCTGTAATTGCTCCGGAAAACATTTCCTCCTTTCTTAATTGGGAAAGTTTTTACATTACCTACAACAAAGAATTGTCTTGTATTCGCGGTGGTATCCGACCTGCATATCGATTAGCACGTGTGTATAATTGAATAGCACATTCGATTGCATTTTTATATGAATGGAAAAATAAGTCGATAAAAATCAATGCATGTTGAAGGAAATGAGCTACATTAAAGTCATTTTTGCATTCTAAATGGTAGTTGACACGATGTGTAATTCGTTTTTTAACCCATTATATTTCCTGTAAGTGCACATGTTGTTGTAGTAATACTTTGTTATGTATGAAATCTTTTTGGTAATAAGTATGTTAATTTAAGATGGCTTTTTGTGATATTTCTCTATCGTGTATTCACATCGACCGTGTCAAGTAATTGCTATGTAAATTATTTTGATGAGTGGAATTTTGTTACTCCTTTAATTTCTGATGGTTTTTTTATATTGTAAAATATTTCATCTTTTTTTTTATCGAAGATTATTATTTTCACCAAGTTAATTTTAGCTCTTCAAGTTGACAGTCTATTTTTTTATTTGATTTTGGAAAATGCTTTAGTTTTTTTTTTTTTTTTTTTTTTTTTTTTTTTTTTTTTTTTTTTTTTTTTTTTTTCATGTTTATTTCTCAAGTAATTTCTGTTGGTGTGATTTATTCTGTAAAATTGTTAAATAATTTTCGTTATTTAATTTTTTTCCATTTTTATCGCAGTTTTTTGCTTTGTATTTTATTTCTGTTTTAATTAATTTTCTGATCTTTCTTTTTATTCTTGATATTTCAAAATGCTATTCATTAATTGTATTTGTAGATTTTAATTTTTGCATTTGAAAGTTTGTATAATTATCATACATTAAGTCTAGCAACTTGTTAACATATACACAGGTCGGTCTCTATAATGTTTTTAAATGCATGTATAAATGCATACAATAACTATTCCATTTCATTTCATTTTTCTTTATTTTTATTTAAGTGTATTTTGTATTGAAACTGAATTTCTTCCAAAGTAAATTCTGGTAATTCCTTTTTAAATTAATTTTCATGTGGTGTAAAATATCGTTACAACTTATTCCTTATTGAATTTTAATGCTTTTTTTAATTACCTGATGCTTTTTGAAATATTATTGAGAAGTCGTTTTTAATGCAACAAACTGTGGTTTTTTTAAAATAATTTTAATATTCACCGTGAAGTTCATCTCTGATAGTTTTTCCTCGTATTTATATTGTCCAATTAATTTACTTCGAAAGTAGGAGGCTATGAGGCAAAGATTTAATTGCTTAGGTGAAGATAAATATATAAATAATTCTAATGCTTTCCTTCTTTTAAGAGGATTTTAAAATGAAGGGATGAATAGCTTTAGTTTATAAGTGGATCATACTATAAGTTATCTCTAGCCAAAATGTGTAGATTTAATTTATAATTTAGTTAAGATGAAGTTTAGTTTTAGTTATGATTTAGTGATGATTTAGTTTAGTTGAGAAGAAAAGATTGTTTAACAATGGAGTTGTATCTTTTAATTTTATCTGAGAAAATAAATTTAAAATAAATTAATGCGAGCATTTCTTAAAATTAGATTCAAGCAATGAGTGGAATTTTAATGTTATTCTGGCAATTTTTGCGTTTCCTTTATTTTTCTTTTATTAATATCTTTTCGAGCATTTAACCTGATTTGGAGCTGTTGCTGTTGATTAAGTTACCATGCGCGAGATAGGTCATTATTCTATTGGTGTTGTCATCAATTTAGGTTTAGGAAACCTAAGGGCGTTGGTGTGAAACAATGACCTTTAAATCCGCCATTGCAAAAGGATTTCCTACAAACCTGATAATGTTATATCCCCACTTTCATACATCTCGAAACTTCAAATGAGATGTCGAATGAACCTCGAAAAATTCGCCAATGAGTTACGTTTTGAATTATTAGAATCTATCTTCTCCAGGAAGTAACCGTTCCCTTTGCTCTCATAAATCCCGGAAAATTGACACGTTGCTCAAGATCATAGTGTATTTTCTACCGCTAGAATCAGATTGCTAACTGGCCTTTGTTTTGATGTCGCAACTGAGGGGGTCGGTCTTCACCTTATGGTTTTGGGCCGTGGCCCTGCAAGGTCATTTTGGTGGTCGATGCTGCTACACCTTTCCGTGCGATGGATAGTTTGGTGATTGCGAATTTAAAAGGCGTTGTCGGCGCTTTTTAACCTCTAAACCCTTTCCAAGGGCCCCCTTCCACCTGTGAATGGGGATCGATGGGGGATCCAACTATCATCCTGATGGATTAGAATTGCTTGACAGGGTCACTGGTACTAGATCAGCCATCAACATTCAATGGTGCGAGCAGGGATAATTTGCTCAATGGGTCTTCTGGGTATTGGAGTAAGGGTGCTGTTTGAATCAGGAGGGGGCTTGGTATAAGTTATATCTCCAATCTTTTTCTTTTTTGTTACTTGTTTCCTAGCCTGAACTGACCTCTGGAAGAAGCATTGGGTGTCAGTAATCCGTGTTATTGCAGACAAAAAGTACCTTCCCTGTAGAGGAGAGGTTGTAAAGGTTGTGCTAAGAAACTTGATCTTTGGTCTCTAAACGAGGAAATCTTAAAAATTAATCATTTCTTATTTTTTTTCAAAACTGTGGTTAATTAGAAACAGTTTTTATATGAAAATGAGTGTTAATTATTAGTGGAATAAGTTATTCAGATCAATTATTTAATTTGAGAATAATGTGCATATATTTAATTATGTGCCTAATGTGCATATTCTCATTTTCTAAAATATTCTTATTTCGTGGCTCATCTCTGATATGAAACATGAAAAACACCTTTATAAAACTGCAGATATCTCGAAAAAAAGTCCCCGATATGTACAAAACCTTAATTTCTTATAGAAAATTTTCACTTAATGGAATGTAGTTAACGAAAAAAAAAAATTTGCAAATTCATCACAGATTGTAGAATTTTTAGTACTGAAAAAGCAAATTGTTGTCCTAGAATTGCAACTAGTCTGAATTAAGAAGTTAAATGTGTTTTAGGTTATTAATTCTCCCATTTTTGTTCTATATAATTGGGCAAAAAAGTAATAAACGTAAAATAAGAGAATTGAGATTCGAATGCATAAAAACAAATGAAAATTCAGTAGAATATATAATAAAAAATTACAGGGGGGGGGGGTTAATGGTTGTCATTTAACCAGTTCTTAACTTTAATTTTAACTTTCAAATTAATTGAATAAATATACCAAATTCAGGCAGGCTGTTACTTATTTATTTACTTACTTAATATTTTATTATAATATAAACATATCTATATGGAATAGTGTGAGAAAGTTTTTGATTTCTTTTCATGGTAAAAAGAAATTTCAGCATGGTTGCCAATATTCATTACAAAAAACAAAAGGAAAAAAAAGATTGGACGCTACTAACTGAGGAGATGTAGGATTTAAAGTAACAAATTGATGCCAAATTTTGAAAATTCGTTAAAAAGCATCAGATTTATCCCTTCCATTCAAACCATTTATTTGTTTCTCAGTTATTTTATGTAACAGGTACTAAATTTTAATTTAAATAATACATGTTTAAAATTCAGATGTATTTGTCTTAAGGTTTTCACATTATACTTCGCTACAGTTAAAAATTTAAATCTTTTTAAGTAATTAGCTCTATACCAGCTATCAAAAACAGATTTAATTTGATGAATTTGCAAAAATTCAAAGTAAAGTAAGCAGGGGTCTACCACTAACCGAAAAACATTACAAGGGGTCTACGAGACAAAAAAGTTTGGGAAACTCTGCTTTAAATCATTCAGCCATATGTTGGGAGTCAGGGAAAGGCATCCAAAATTTAGGGGGCGACGTTTTCAAGCTGATACATAAGGGGGGGTGGGTCCGAAAGTTTAAGAACTGCTGACTTGTACTATCCATATGTTTACTTTAATATATCTTTCACCTTATTGATTTTATTGTATTTTCTTCTTTGCATCCATGTTCTTATTTTAGTTTTTTTAAAGCATGAGCCTTCAGCTGATTTACTTACTTAGTAATCCTACCTTCTTCATTCTGTATGCTAGATTTTTGACTTATTAGGCAGTCAAAAAATATATAATTTCAAACAAGAAGAAACGTAATAAACAATTTTATGGGTGATTTTTCATTTTTTAAAGCCATTTATCAAACCATATCCAATGAATTCTATTCAAACCCTATCTTTCAATTCCAATGTATAGTTGTCTCTTTTTTTTTACCTTACGGGGACAACCTCCAACCGATTGAGTGAAAGTATTTAATGCACATGAATCATAGAGGTTAATATATTAAAGTGCTTGTGCGATATACTTTCACTGCATTTGAAATCAGCAAGCATAAGCTTTGATTTAATTTTTTGTTTCATATGTCAGGTTGAAATATTACAAAACAAGGTATTGAATTTGGTTCCAGTCGCTTTGTTGGTAAGCTGTCGATTAATCTTGGAAATTTTGAATAAAAAGTTACAATTAATTACCATAAAAGGGTTTGGGTCCATTTATCTGAGTGCACACCTGTATTTAATTACCCTTCCGGCGTATTTTTTAGTTTTAGAAATTTATTTGTGCTTCATAAACAGATACAAAGTGTTTTGATAAAAAGAAAAAAAGTGATAGTATAATCTTTTATTTTAGATTATTATACTTTAGAGCAGGGGTCGACAACCTTTTAGCTGTGGCGTGCCAAACCAATTTACTTAAATGATTCAGCGTGTCACACAGTTGGACATTTTTGAAAATTTGATTCCCGGGATGATGCATGCAGAGTGTGAGAATAGATGTGAATAATACATGTTAACAAATTTATTATGTATTAATTTTGCATCATTTAAAGATATTTCTTAGCATAAAAATAAACAGCATAAAATATGACTTTTTTTCATCAAAAATAAAATAAAAAAATTTAAATTGTCATATATTATGTATTTTTAAATATATTAACTAAAATAAGAAAGAGACAAACAAAAAATAAAAGTATTTCCCATCATTACAGTTAAATAAAAAGATAAATAAAAATTTTAATGCGAACATATGCTTGCATTACTCTACTTTCCTACCGCAAAATCAGAGGTATCATTTGTTACAGTTACAAACAATTTTTTTGCGTGCTCGGAATATTTTTCCTCTAAGGAAAGTTTTTTAGTGAGTGAGATATGTGTAAAACCAAAAATTGAAAATAATGTATATACAATTTTGTCTCTTCAAACAATTAAATCTCTCCAGCAACGACATTCAATAATTTACAAAATAGCTGCAAATTTGTCTTCAGAGTTATCTTTCAGATTTTTCCATAATTCTATAAATATCCATAATTCTGAAGATGTTTGTCAAAGAAGGTCCATTACAAATTTATTAACTTCCATGCAGAGTACCAATGAGAATTCTATCCCGTGCCACATATGGCACGCGTGCCGTTTGTTGCCGACCAACTTTAGAGAAAAGTGTGAAAATTATTTAGGTATTTTCTATTTGAGAACGCTTAAAATTTTTTTTAATAGATCTTATCCTTATATAAATAATAAAAATTACGGAAGTAAATCTATTTGATGTGTTTATTTGCATATTCATGTGATTAATCATGTCAGTATATTATCTTCAATTGTTCTTGATTTGATGGCGGCGGTAGCCTAGTGGTCATGGTCAAGAACGCCTGGCCGGCGAGTCGTAGGTTTAAGCTCTAGAACTATTAGAGGACCACCATGTTGTGACGGACATACTATCACGTTCAGCGGTGTTTGAGGGTTAAAATAAAGATCAGTCAAAATCATAATTCTATTTTATTATTCTATTAATTAATTCTAGCAACCCAGGGTAGGAAATGCACCTTTTATTTAGTTTAGGAGCAAAAGCACGGTAGAAGATATATGTAATATTTAATTATAATCCAGATAACTTACTCTTGGAACGTTTTGGTAATATACGGTCTGAATTATCGTAATTCCGTTCTCAGCTATTCTACTTCTAGTCGACATTAATCTAATCGAACTTATCGACTAAATCGTCAATTAACAATCTTTAATTATTCAGCAATTGATTGTCGAGCAACTCTAGACTAGCTCATTGCTACTTTCCGGTAATCACTAGCTGCTAACTTCTAACCACTAACTCCTCGTACCTAAAACTTAATGCTTAAATATCATCCTTCACTAACATAAACCATGTCTTCTTCTACGGGAGAAAGTTCGTATTCTCATGTTCTAATTTTCAGAATATCATGTCTTTTTGGAACGTAGGATTTATTTATGACTGAAATTGCGTTGTATTAAAAAAATTACCGTTCTTATTTTTAATTATCAAATATTATAAAATTTGGTCAAATGTGTAATCTGATTTTAGAAGGCATAGCTCGCTTATAAATCCTTATAACTATGCGGGGGATGGAATTTACATTTTATTTAAAAGTAGATAATTGCAAATTTAAATATTTGCCTTAAAATTGAAAATTGAATTATTTAAAATTTTTGAAGTTATTTTAATATATTATTACGGCGGAATTTACTCTAACGAATTAGATAAGGCCAATGTATCTATCATGTTTTCACCAAGCGCACATCTTTAATATTTTTGTTCAGTTCTATGATGCATCATTTTATTGAATCCATTCAAACTTAATAACTCTCCAATGATGAAATACTGGACTTTGAAATTCTCATGTAACGTTAACTGCATTGAAATTACACTGTAATTTTACTGATTAAAAATGAATAACCAAGATGCCCCCGAATTTCTGTGAACTTAATGTTATAGTTCGTCTTATTTTCATGAAAGAAGTTATTTCAATTCGAGCATATAATTTTGCTGGATAGGACATGTAACATAGATATTTGTATTCCCCTAAAAACTATTCTTTTGCTTTTAAAAGTATGCAGTTTTGTGAAATTCATGTTAAAATAACTTTCCGAACACTATTTGCCGGTATTTTTCTTTTTATTGTTCAAAAGAAGGATGGAAAAAATATTCACAATTTTGCGATCATGGTTTTTATCACTCATAACAGGTTTTATGATGAGAACTTTAAAAAGACCACCTCCCTGTATGAGCAAGTTGCATGGAATGTGGTTTCTTTAACGAAAATTGAGCCTTTTTTTCACAGTATAAACAAATGCCAAATATTATTTGCAATGCAAACGTGCTTTGCAAGGCAAAATAAGCTGAAATAAATAATTTTGGGGTTAAAGAGTTACCAATCTCTATTGCAAAATCGTGATCAGCCTTTTGAGTCACAGACCTTTTGAGTCTTGCCCCTTCGATTAGTTCCTATAACCAGGAAGCAATTTTTTTAAACTTTTAATAACTGAGCTCAACAGAATATGCAAAATGGGTGGCAAAATTTGTAAAGAAAATACTACAGAGATGGTAACAGGTAGCTAACTTTTTCTCCTACTCATTTTCAATGATTTCTGTTTACCAACGCTTCGTAAACATAGGTTTCTTTCCCTAATTCTAACGTTCAAACATCATTTTCGTGATTCTTTCACAAAGAAGGAAACAATTATTCCCTACTTTTTTCCCCATTGTCGACAACATGGTATCTTTCGTTACCAAGATCCTTGTCATCAGTTAAAGTCACGGTTTTCCAAATTGAAATGTTCATACGCGAAGGGGGTCTATGCATTTAGCCTTCCTTTCCGTTTATTCTATTTTTTTGTTTATTTTTACACGTTTTGTTTTGAAAGAGAAGGAAGAAGTAAGACAAAATAAAAATAAAGGAATAATCGTTTGCCAGCGATAATGTTTGGGATAATCTTTCTCAATCGTTTTCGTCCGTGTTTTTTTAGTTGTTCTCTTCCACCTGAGCCGAAGGCTGTGCCCAATTAAAAAAACCGCCATTATCTCGAATTAAGAACAAGTTTTTTGTTGTACTCCCCTTATCGTTATATTGCCTTTCGCAGGCTGTAAAATAATTAGATTAAATTCTTCATTGTTCTGTTAACGTATTGTGTAAGGGAATACGTTTTAAAGTGGAAGATATTTATCTGCTAAAAATGCTTTACAAAAAGTGACATAACGAATTATTAATTACCGCTAAATGAACACGAAAAATTGTGACCTTCAAATATGAAAATAAGTTAGTGTAGAATCGCTTAATTAAATTTCCCGAACAACAATCAATAAAAAGGATGCTGAAAAAAAAAAGAAAAACAGGAAATAAATTCGTATACTTTTTATTGGATCCTCCCCCCTCCCTTTTGGCGTCCATAGAATTTTTCTCGAATCATTTATCATCGTTATCGTCATCGAATTCTATCTCTGAATATTTCTTTAGAAAATCGATCTTTTATCGATCAATCATTCACTTTTAGAGCACGAATCTCGTTACTTCTTAAAAGCAGTAGCACGTTATTATATCTCTATTTGATCTTTATATTATTTCTGAGGTTTTTTTTTTTAATTACAACAACATTCAAATAACATGATCAATTCCGCCTTTTAGCTTTTCGTAGCTTTAAGGGAATAATTTAATCTCGATTTAAGCCTTGTAATGTATTATTTCTGTAAGAGTATCTTGTATACATGTTATTTCATTATTCCATGTTAACGATGCTATCAATCAAAATGGCTCCGTGTATTCATAGTAAATAATAGTGTTATTTTCTCGAAGGGGAAAGAGAGAAAGAATAAGAATCATCATTGTGAGAAAGTGTTACAAAATTTTTAACACTGATCATATTTTTTTTACACGAAATGTATAAAAATGTATATATTTATTGAAATATTTGTCTTGAACGTTATTTAAGTTGAACAGTTTAACGCTTGTACACCCAATTCTTATTTTATACGTAAGATGAAAAAACTAAATATTTTCCCTGAAAAACCGTACAGAAAGTAATACTGAAATCCATGTTACATATTTATAAAATTACGAAGAAAAACTGATTATTTGCAAAGCATTCTCTTTTTTTATGAAAAATACTTCTATAATAATAATAATAATAATATTTTGCCTCTATATTGCTTGGAACTCTATGGAGCCTGTCTAGTGGAGTGTTTTGAAAAATTCGCATTATTTTCCAGTTACGATTATTTTAAAATAATAAGGGGTGTTTTTTTTAAAATTTATCTACTCTCTTTGATATAATAAAATATGAATAACACATTAAAATTAGTATAACTTTAATTCAACCCCGGTAAAAGACTATCTATATGTAAGCAAAATACTATAGAAGAAATATTGTCTATCAAAGGAGACCAAAATATTTCCTTCTTCATTTTTTGCCAAAAAAAAATACACTGAAATAATTTTTTCTTGTCATAATATTCGTAAAACTACTTTATATGCACATTCTAATTCAATTGATACTAAATATATGTATTTAAAAATTATCCATTTATATGCTTTTTCAAATGTTGATTTCGACGCTTACAACTCGATCACGTTTTTAACATACAGAAACACTTAAAAACAACACACACAAAAATATTGACACTTATTTTTATACATTTCTTTACCTTCCTTATTTCATAGAAAAAATATTCATTTCTATTTCATTCTATATATTCATATCTTTAAAAAGCAAACATTTTTATGTTGGATATTACAATCGCAGACGATTTATTTTTAACAATGTTAAACTGAAATTCGACTTTTTTTTTCTTTTTTGCAGAACGTTTATTTTGGAGTATAAAACGTTAAAACACTCTTAATTTATTTCCTTCATTTACCTTTTGATTATTTTTATTTAATTTAAATCACAAAGAAAAATCAGCTCATATCTAATGTTTCAAATATATTCGGATTTATGACTGTTATAATAGTATTTCCTGAATTAACAAAAAGCGGAATTTACTAACCTCTCTTCACTTCATTGCAAGAGTGAATGCATTTCAAAAACTATAAATTATCATTTTACTTTTCTAACTTTCGAAATTAATTTACATTCCTGACATTTTTGTTAAAGATCACGAAATGCTTTGAAATTAAATTTACAAAATGCCGTTTTCTTTTTTTTTCCCCAAAGTTTTTTTTTAAATCCGTTGTTACATTGTTGATATTTTAAAATTTCTAAATGTCCCAAATTAAAGTTTACATTAAACTTTTCCTCTTGTTGAAAGATTTTAAATTAGTTTATACTATTGGTATTTTTGTATAGCTTAACTTGAACTGATGTTTATAAAACTTAAAAGCTCCAAAGAAAAGTTTTAATCAACATATTTTTTTTACAAAGAAGTAATAATTTCCTGGTTCATTGTACGAGAAAAGTGGATACTGTAATACACATTATAAAATTCATTGAAAAATTCTAAATTATTACATTTGTTAGGAATTTTCTTTGTAGTCTAGGAAAACTTAACTTAAATATTAGTGATACTTGAAAAAAAAATTTTTTATAACAACTGTAATTCTACTAGGTATAATAAATGCTTTGAAGGGAAGTTTTAAAGGAAATACTTTAATTTAAAAGAAAAATGTGAAAATTGATAGTTCCAGAATGGAGTTTTTAATTTTTTTCCTGGCAAAAATTTCGATTTAAAAAATAAAAACATATCTTCTCTACAGATAATTGTATTTTACCAATTTATTTACATATAGCGCACTGGGAAATTTAACTCCGAAGTAGTAGGAATAAAATTTGTTATGCGTTTAAATTAAAGAAACTTGGATTTTAACATTTTTACCAGTATTTTTAAAAACGAAAAAGATTATTCCTCTATACAGTGTCAAAAATATTACTTGGAAAAAAAATTAATCAGTATTGTAGTGGTGGTGACATGGCTAGCTAACATACATACAGACATTTCAGAACAGGAAAAAAATACGAATATGTATCGCGTCATATAACTATATCTAAACAACTTCACTCCTGCTAGATCTGAGATTAGGATAAGACTAAGAATCTTTCTCTGGGTAGCTAGGGTGCTCTATTGGATCCGTTGCAGTATCAATTAATTTAAAAAATGATTCTAAACTATCTGGATTTTGCTAAGGTGAAAAAAATACTTATTTAAAATATGAATTAATATTTGCTTAAGACTATTATATAAAATTTAAATATTTTGTAAATGTAGAATTTTTCTAAATTTTTGTTTAAATATATTAATTGAAAATTGAGAAGTGTTTTTTGTATTTTTATTTTTTTTATAAAGAAACAAGTGAGGAATTATAAAGTTAATGTTTGTGTTTCACACATGTATTCCTCCCTCCCCCTTGGAAGTTTATTTCCATAATTATTTATTACAACTCCTGTTTGCTTTTTGAATAAATAAATAAATAAGTTAAAATGACTTTTCTGGTTTATACTATTTAGATGTTATCTGTTCACGCAGTGCAAACCAAAGAATTTCTGCTCATATTTTATGTTTACAATATAATGTTAGGATTATGTAGATTTGTCAGAGTTGGTCGTTAAAGATCAAACTATAAATGATAATTTGGGGATAGGTTTCAATAAAGTCTCCTTTAGTGTAAGTTATTTATTAATTTAAGTTAGATTACTTAAAAACATCACAAAAAATAATGGCAAAGAACATAGACGGTTTTTCGTAACGATCACCATGCTCCCCTTACCTTGCCTCTACTGAAGATGTGTGATTGCTAGAGGCAGCTTCCGCTTGCTTGGTACAGTCTTACAGTTATTATGACCAGCAGCTACAGATTGATAGTTTATTAGTAATTATTTTTCTAAATTTATGTTAAGAAAATAACAATTGGCTTATCTTTGACAGTATAGAGTCACAGACAAAAATATAAGGCAGGGATTTATTTAAGCCTTAACTAGTTACAATCAGTCAGGTTCTTAAGCTATAATAAAACTTCTGTGTTCAAGGAAGATTAAAATAACTATTCAGGCCATTTTCTCTCATTGAGAATTTTTTTTAAAAATATACAATCTCGGCTTTCGTCCTCAAAGTACATCAAATTGTAGCATATTTACTGGAGTGGAAAAGTAAATTTAAATTGTTAACCCTTTTAATGTTTACCGAAAACAAATTTGGTTCTTTTTTTAAAAGGCCTGAGGGATCCTTAGAACTACATCAAAGAATAGGAAAGGCAAAAACCCTAGTTATACTTTCAATCTCTATTCAATCAAAGAAAATAATGGCTTAGCATAAATCAAAAAGTGTGAAAATTTTCATCAAACTGATCGACAAGAGACGTCAAAAGTTAAATGAGAGTTATGTGCTGTAGAAATAAATTCAAGTTTCTATGCTCTGTTGCACTTTCCATTATTGTCGACAGGTGCTTTGTCATAGCCGCAGATCATAAATTAGCACGTTTGAAATCCGAAGCAATTATTGTTTTTTTTCCCCTTTCCTTTCTTTTTTCGGAAACGTATATCGTCTGTCAGTTATTGGAGCGAAGCATTAAGTTTCGAATTTTTATATTGTGAGTTTTTTGAATCTCATTTTATAACAATGAAATTAATAATGAAATGAGAATGATAACATGTTGTGATAAACTACAACTTCATAAAAATGGATTCTATGTTGATATTGAATGCCTTAAGAAAATATTATTTTTTTGTGAATATCAATTTAAATATTAATTAGGGGTCGCGACCCAGGACGAATAATCATGGTAGACTATTCAAGTACCGATTCGTCGAAAGATTCATTCTACGAAATAGTAAGGGCTTCTGCACATTAAGTGGGGGCTTGGGACTCAAAATTCCTTCTTGTAGAAAAAATAAAATGCCAATATTTGTCGACTCTATCCCTCTCTTGTTCTGGCTTTCAGCAAAGTGTATTTCAACATAGATTTTCCTCAAAATTGTGTTCCATTTGATTTGTTTTGAATTTCGTAAGAATATTAATTCAACCGATATTCTTGTAATTTTTATATGAATATCAACTTGGCAATAATACTACAAAAGCTGAATGTAATATAAGCCAGTCATTAGGGGAGAGTAATGTAAAAAATTGAAAAATGAAGCGTTTGAAAAATTCTCGAACAGGTGATTTTTCCCCACAAAATGAACGGCGTGGAAGATCTAAAACATTTGGAGAAAATACCGCTCTAAAAGTATTGATGGAAACGAATCTGTCTCTATTTTAATACTAGTGCATTGCCGAAATGCATGAAAAATTGAAACATTTTCACCCATCACTTGTTAAACGGCATGACCCAACATTTCTCCATCACAACGCCTTTACAGTATACATCGGACAACAACAAAAAATGCGAAATTAAACGAATCAAAGTATGAAGTTCTGCAGCACCCAACTAATTCACCGGATTTTTCACCAACCTTCTTTTTTTAAAAAAAACAACATTTAGAACAGTTTTTACGGGCTATACAGAATGAAAATAAATACAGTCTGAAAAATTCCATATCAGAGTTTATTGATTCTAAATATCCGAATTTCTTTAACCCTTTCGCGGGCTTTGGGAAGATTACTTCCCATCTGCATGATCTTACAAAATACTCCTGTAAGAAACACAAAACTCATTATAATATCTTGGTCTTGCTGTTTTAACGATGGGAAAACTAAAGAACTAGTTTTGTGTTACTGCACAGAATCCAGCAATTATGACATCTGTAAATCGGATAAAAAAAGATGGGACTAAAGAAGAAGTATTTTATTACTTTGATCAAAGCAATAAAAGATACCAAAATAAGAAAACCTGTAAAATGGTGGCATCGTATCTTTTATTTTCTTACTGACCTTGCCATCATAAATAATTTCATACTGTGGCAAGTGAACAAAAGAAACAGAAATTTAGACCATCTAACGTTCCGTAAAGCATTAGCTCATCAACTAATAGACGGATATTCTTCAAGGAAAAGGCAAGGACGTTCTACTAGCTTCTACATAAAGAAGTGTGTAGTTCCGGATATGTGCGCTTAGCCAGTGTGAGACCATACCATAAAGATGGCTTCCAACTGTAGAAAATGTCGCAGAAAGGATAAGAAAAGAGGACCCGCTATATGTGTGCAGAATATGATGTCCCCTTGTGCATTGCAACACTGCAACACGCTTCTTATCTTTTAATGGCAAACAATCACCATTAAATTTAATTTTCTTTATGACAGTATATGGTTTCTTGGGAAGTATTCTCACCCCCCCCCCCCTAAAACTTAAATGTAAACATAAAATTCGGCAAAATAAAAGATATTTCTATAAATGTTATTCTTTGATTGTTAATAAAACAAAAAAGTTAAGACAGGCATCTATGCATTAAAATCTCGTTGGGAAAGCTATATTGAAGCAAATGGAGGTTTATTTTGGTTAAATATGCAACTTTTGATAAATTATATGTTCAGTTTTATTTATTCTTTTAAAAATTGACATTTTATACGCACCAATATAATATTTATTGTATTGATATGTACAGATTGTTTTACATAATGCTTCGCAATGAAATCAACCTAGTCGCGACATCAATGTTGAGGTCTCGTGGTTGTGTTGTTCGAGGTGAATTTAATTTTATTCAAGATATGTTTTACAAAATAATTTTTCATATTGCGTATCAAAAGGAATACTACTTTTTAACAAAGCATGCTGTGGAAGTTAGAAAAGTGACGCACCAATTCTTGAAAGTCGTCACTTGACCATGACTTCTTATTAAAGAGGATCTTTGCCAATAACCCTCAAGTATTTTCAGAAAAACATTAGTTCAGAACTGGAGTAAGGCAAATAAGTGAAATTTGCCTGTTGCATTTTACTGTGGTATTATGCAAATGGATGTTTAAACAAAAAGAAAAAAAATAGTGAAGATAATGGTTCTTTTTATTGAAATGATTCAAAAAATGAGAAATATTAGTACGAACCTCCTTATTTTGTGATTATTTTTAGAAACATTTTTGTTTCGCTGCATGATGTAAAATTTCAAAATATGAAAGTTCTGGTTAACAATGCTTCCTTGTGCTATTTTAGTTAAACCTTTTAAGATCCGGGTTTGGATTTTCAAACTTTCGAATATTAAAAATAATAATACCCCCGGCCACCAAAAATAACAGTAATAGGCATGCGGAAATAGTGATTCCGCATGTCTTTTTAGTCAAAAACATTTCATATACTTCTCAACTCTCGTAAAACTTTCCCTTTTTTTTAAAAAAAAATAAATAAATAAAAGATCAAGAAGCAAGCAATTTTATTTGAAGCAGTGTCACTGTTCGTTTCGTCTCGATAAACAGCTGCACATTTGCACGATCTGACAAGCTTTAAATTTTTGCATTTTTCCAAACGCCGATAGGATTTTAGAATGTCGAACTTTGTCTAAAGTACAATTTTTACGCAGCTGCTTTTATTTATTCTTTCAGTGTTAATGAGAAAATAATGCAAATGGTCCTCACAGTATGGCATTCACCGAGTGAAATAAAAAGGAAATTGTGCACTACATTTCTCTTTGATCAGTTCCTTGTCTGAAAGGGAGATCTGTTGTCTGTTCTGTTCGTAGTTTTTTATTTAATGTTGTTCTCTAATTGATGGGGCGTGGGGGTGTGTTATCGGCTCTTTTCCTTAAAAAAAAAATGCATTTGGAAAATTTTGGATAGTTCTTATATTGTGAGGCTGAAGATTAAATAAATTAGTTTTAGGTTTTACATCCGTGAAGGTGTGTTTTGTTTTAAAGTTTTCAAAGAGTTATAAAATGCGAGTGTCTATGAATTATTATGTATTTTATAAAATATTTATTAAAGTTATCTAAGACTTTAAAAGAATATTTATCATGTTTAAAATTAAAGTACTGCTTACAATAAGAGTTTATCGAAATGATCGAAATAAGGACCGTTAAAATCTTCATTTTACAACTGTGAAGATAATAAAAATTAGTTAATAAACATAAGTACCGTATATTTCCGTGTTTAAGCTGAGAATTTTTGGGACATTTTTAAAGTGAAAGTACGTGGGTTGGCTTATACAGATCCACTGATTAAAAAAAAAAAAATACCGCAATTTGGGATAGACATTTTTAACATTTACCGAAGAGCCATGTTGCATAAGCCAGAGAAGGAATAGTTTACATTTTCACAGTTCAATTATCAATCCTTATTTCAGTTTTTGAAATATTTATTATGATTTGAGTCTCCTCAATAGGCCAAAGTTTTTTACAGAATAATTGAATTCCCCATCGGTTAAGGATGGTTCATGCAAAATTCCCTTAAGGAATTACTGTGGAGAAAGTCGCCAAAAGCCATGCGCAAGTGATACTAACCTTAATATTTTAGGTGTTTTGAATGGAACTTTTATTCTAAAAGAAAAAAGGGTACTTATACGTATTATCGCAACCGTATTAGCGACATTATATGAAACGGAGCACAATTCAGCGCGTACAACACTTGCCAAATCGGGGTTGCCAACTTGGCGAACGTTGACATAGTTGCATGGTACGTAAGTACCAAAAAAAGTTATATAAATCCTTCAAAGTCAATGTAAGAATCAGAGTTTCTGACAAACTCGCAAAATTCACATTTCTTAACTGTGATGTCTAAATGCATATGATCATTATGCAGCATGTTTTTCCTCTAGGGCATGAAACTGATCCCCGATCACTTGCCGTCGAATCGGCTTATATTCGGCAATATACAAGAAAGTCCCGCCTTTTTTTATAGTAACGCTACAGATGAATACTAATACGAATAATAATTAAAATAGCAAGTGAGTTAAATAGCAACAATTAAATAATGATTAAAATAGCAACATGAGAAAAAAATAAAAGTGTAGGATGTTTTATTTTTAGTCTGAATGCATGAGTATTCATTGGGAAAAAGATTAAAGTCTTAGAAGATTTTTTTTTTAAATTAGCATATATTGTTTATTGTAATGTGAAATTGTGCATTTCTCCTACTAGGAAATAACTTTATTATTTAATTTAATATTTGGAAAAAAATCGAACACTGCATTTAAAATATTTTATATTTACTCGGTGAAAATACTTGGATAGATATCATAAAAAGAATATTAAAAAAAATCATTTTTTGAAGCTGGCAATATTTTATTTTCGCTTCACCAATGGAATTTTAAAATTTACGCTTTAAATTTTAGAAATACTTCTTCCAGTTATAGAATCTTCAAGTCTCTCTCTCTCTCTCTTTCATGCTGGTGACTTATCACTTAGCTGACTGATAAAGCTATCAGTCATCAAGTATTTAGGCTCCTTCATATCACACATTACATTATTTGTGTAAAAAGCCTAGTCTTTATCTCTTATCTAACATTTTTAAGAGACATCGAGTCAAAATACTTAATGCCTATTGTGACAAATATCTGTTTCAGAGAATCATTCTACTAATATCTTTTATACGAATATTTGACCTAAAACTTTTGTTGGCTGTAATTTTAAGACTGTCTTCGCCAAATATGCTAGAGCTTGAACTAAACGCAGTGCACATTTTCAGACAGAAAAAAGTGCCTTAATTTTTAGGAAAGTTGCGACATTATAATTCATACATAACTTTATAACAGGGGTCGCCAACCTTTTAGCTGTGGCGTGCCAAATTAAACTACCCATATGATTCAGCATGCCAAACTGTATGACATTTTTGAAAATTTTATTCCCGCGATAATGCATGCAGAGTTAGAAAATAAATGTCAATAATATAGATTTACAATTTTTATTTTTTATTAATTTTGCACCATTTAAAGATATTTCTTAACATAAAAAATAAACCAGCATAAAATATAACTATTTCATCAAAAAATAAAAAAATGAATGTACATTTATTATGTATTTTTAAATATATTAATTAAAATAAGAAATGGACAAAAAAAGTATTTACTTTCATTACAGTTAAATAAAAAATTTTATGCGAACCTAGTGCTTGCACCACTCTACTTTCCTACCGCAAAATCAGGGGTATCATTTGTTACAGTTACAAACAATTTTTTTGCGTGCTCGGAATATTTTTCCTCTAAGGAAAGTTTTTTAGTGAGTGAGATGTGTAAAACCAAAAATTGAAAGTAGAGTATATACAATTTTCTCTTCAAACAATTAAAGCTCTCCAGCATTAACAATCAATAATTTACAAAATAGCTGTAAATTTGTCTTTAGATTTTATCTTTCAAATTTTCCATAATTCCGTAAATATCCATAATTCTGAAGATGTTTATCAAATAAGGTCCATTACAATTTTTCAACTTCCGTCCACTCAAAAATAACAAATGTGTAGAATAGTGCAGAGTGCCACTGAAAATTGTACCGCGTGCCGTAGGTTGTCGACCCCTGGCTTATTATATAGGTTTTTGAAACTTTATATGTTCCATAAGTAAGTAGTTTTGCATTTTAACATGTCGATCAATAGCGCATTTAGCATTACGGTATAGGAAAAAAGTATGAAACTTATTTTATATTAGGAAATAATATGTTAACTGGGATAAAAATGAGTAGTATGATAAAATAAATAGGGTTCTCTATGGGATAGCGAAGCCAAAATACTTGGAGTACTTTAAAATGTAAAAAAATATTTTGATTTCGTTTCTTATTCTTTAACATAAATCGAAGACAATTTTGAACAAAGGAGGAAGGGAGCATAATTTTGTGACTCAGAGTGTTGTAATTTGCCTATCGATTCGAAATGAAATACGAATACAACTTTTACAAAAAATAAATATCTTGTATATGATATCGTATCTTTTTTTTTAAAAAAAATGCTTGAACTCTGAAATGAAGTATTTTTTTCTCAGTCTGAATACAAGAAGTAAATTGCTTTGCACTTTATGAAAAATCGCTAAATTTGTGGAATTTCCTCGGAAGATTCACCATCAAACTGGAATTGACTTGATAAACACTTCGAGAATTTTAAAAGTTAACTTCTCAGCATTTTATCAATTCATGTAAAAACGTAAATGTATTTTTTTTTCAATGTATATTTTACAAGAGGTAAATTTTGATGTTACCTTAAACAAGTCTTAAATTTTTTAATATGAGTTTGTCAGGCATTTCTGTGTTGTCCTCAGAATCGATCCTAGGGTGTCGACCGCCCTCGTGCGGGACCTATTGTGACGCCCCTCTAGAGGATTTTTCATATTTTGACTAATACTTAACGTTGACGGTTATAAATTCATCGCCTGTATTGCAGTGAAAGTAAAACATTAATAAAAATGCAAATAAACACAAAAATCGCTTTTCCCTCTATTTTGTTTTTCAAAATTGTTCGGCTATTTTAAAATTAAAAATTTTTAATTTCCCCAAATGCATATTGTATTTAAACACAATATGCATGAAATTTTAAAACAATTAATTTTGCTATGTCTTAACTAATATTAACCCTATTAGATATTTTCATAAATCAACTTTCGATAAAATTATTTTTGATACGCATCGATCGACAGAGCGCTGCCAGCGCCGCTGATAACAAGAAAACATTTTCTATTGCAGTATTGCTGGCTTTGCCACGAATTTTGCGTGGCCGCGGTAGCCAAGTGGTCTAGGCATCGGATCGTGGCTAGCATGTCATGAGTTCGATCTCAGTACCACTGAAGACCCGCTGAGTAGGGAAGCGATGCACGTAAAATCCGCCGAGAGCTCAAACGTCCTCCCGTTGGTGTGGTGTGGTAGTTAGGAGAGGGGGGTGCCAGCTCAGGTGTCGTCTTCGTCACTTGACCGTGGTTCAAAATTACGCGGACCGTCCCCAAAAGCCCTCGTGTAGCTGAACAGTGGGACGTTAATATTCACTCACTTGCCACGAATTTTGCTATCAAATGCAGGATGTGTGCAATGAGTGGACATAATGGACCAACACACTGTACCCTAATGTTCTATTTCTCTTAAGCTATGCTATGCTATCGTAAAATCGGTTCTTATTTTAATTTTTCTATAATAATTTAAAATTCAGCATATTTATTCGCCTTACAATAAGTTTTAGTTTGAGAAATTCGTAAAAAATTTTGCTTGATTCATAGAATTATTTGCGCCTTGTGGCTGCCACTTGTTTCAGCCGCCTGCGTGCGGTGCACGCGCTGCACATCTGCTAGGATCGCCCCTAATTGTCCTAAACCTGTGTTTTTTAAAAAATTTACTAGAGCACAATAAAGTAATTTTCGTGACATTACAGCAGTCTGATAACTGTTTTTCTCTTCACCCTAAAGGATCCTCACATTTTTTTGTCACACAACCTCACCTGATCCTCCAGGACGATAACCACACACAACTATTCTCAAAGAATGACTACGGATCAAACTTCCTAATTGTATCGCTTTTACTCTACCTTGCCGGTAGCGCATGCTAGGAGGCCACAGTAAAAGCTGAAACGACCGCACTGGCCATTATAGCTAGCTCATGGTTAGGTCATGCGGCTTTGCAGGTCAACGTCCTTGGACTCTCACGCCCACTGTACCCTCGAGGGAGGCCGAACTTGTCTTCCCCCCTTCTTTGATGTGTGTTCCTTTTAACCTTAATTAGATCTATTTTAAGAAGTAGTAGAGAAAAATTGAAATTTTAGAAATATGCCCTCATGTGAGATTTTTCTGGGTTGGTGGTTTAGCTTGGAGTGTTTTTTGTCATGTTTTGTGTAATATTTGTGAAGATAGGTTTTGTGTTTTATGGGTTCATTCGGAAGTTTTCGGGGGAAATGATAAAGAAGAGATGAGTATTAAGTATCGTTTTGAAGAGAGATATATTTTAAAGCTGAGTATAGAGAAAGATTTCGTGTTTTTCTAAACCAGTCATCCACTTTGATCCGGAGCAGGTTTTGAAAGAAAAGTTCTCGTTTTAGAAACCTGAAGTTATAAGAAAAGACAAGGAAAGGAATTTAAATTGTTTAAGTTGTGAACCTTACAATACAATTCTTGTACTACTGAAGGTAGTTTAAGTAAGCTATAATTTTACTGTTTTCGAATGGAGTAAAACTATTGAAATTAAATATTTAGTTAATTTAAATGTTTCTGAATACTTAAATAAGTAATATAATAAGAAAAATAGTGTTCAAGAAATTAACTAGAACTTAATTATAACCTGCCTCGAAAAAAATGGTTATAAATAAAAATAAAGATTTATAATTTTTGTAATTGAGAATTCATGGTTTCCACACACACAATTTTAGATCTATTCACTTTTACCTCCCTTTTACACATTTCAGTTACTTATATAGAGAAATGCGATTTTTTTAATTGATAGTTTGTTAAATTATATTTTTAAGCGTTATTCATTACTACGGTCAAATAGTCAAAATATGCTTCTATACTCTTTCTATGAGCATTATTTCATTTTGCATTTTATTTTCCACTTCAACATTTAGTTTACATTTTAATTATTGATAATGAAAAATTTCTCATATGTACTAATTATTACTCCATGATCTAAATTAGGAAAATATATTTGTTTAGCCATTTGTATAAGTTGCTGATATTTAAGAAAAAGAAAACTTTTTAAAATATATATTTAAAGAAAATATTTCGAAGCTATGTTTTGCATTATTTGAGCATGTTTCTTCTTGCAATTGAAATTACATCTGGTTGAAAGATATTTTATATTTATATTATATTAAATTTAGAAACATTTTAACAAAATTAAGTTCTCTCTCTATCTCTCACTTTTCCCCTTCTCGTTCTTTCCCCTTCACTCCTTCCTCTCTCTCTTTCTCCATACAATTTAGTAACGTTTAAAACTCAACTATAATCATTATATACTACTTATCAAAAAATTCCTTTTAACTAGTAAAAGAAATAAAAAAGCTAGATATTATAGTTTTTGAATAATTATGGAATCCCATTGTTAATTACTACTATTGAAAAACTGGAACAGGTTCAACCTTCTTTTGAAAGATCACCTAATGAATTAGATGTGGCCACCGCCACAGCATAGTGGTTATGGTCACCAACTCATGGACGTTCGTGCGAGTCCTGTGCCATTGAAGATTCGCATGTAAAGGATCTCATGCACGTTAATTCTGTCGAGACTCGAAGTCCTTCTTTTGAAGTGGGGTGGTAGTTTTCAGAGGAGGAGAGGGTAGTAGCTCAGTATCGTTCTCGTCACTTGACCGAGGTTCAGAATTACGTGATCTGTCGCCAATAGCCATTGTGTTGCTTTATAGTGCGACGTTAATAAACTCACTCGCTTCTGAATTAGACTACTCTGTTCAAGTCTCATGACGCATAATATAAAGAAATCTAGATTCTATTGGTATTTTGAGCTCAGGCTCTCTCTCTCTTTTTTTGTATTAAACCCAAGAATTAAAGAAAGATATTTGAAACATGTTATTCATGAATTATTCTAAGATGAGTTGAAGTGTGGCGTACACAAGGGAGAGGGGTTCAACCTCCCCTATAACCAAACTTTTTTGAATTTTTACCGTAGAGATTACGCCTTGGTGCTTTTGTAATTTTTTTAAGAATGTATCCCCCCCGCCGCGTAAGAGAGGTCTGCGTACGCGACTCATTGAAATTTCTAATGCTTGGAAGTCGTCTTTGTTATTCAGCTCTACTTTGCACATGGCGTAATCCATTTTTTTTTTGTGTTTCTGACTGATCATATCTTGCAATAATAAAGATGGTGAAGGTATTACAATCCATTCAAGAGTTTATCTTTTTTCAATTCCTACTATTAGATCACACTCTCCCTATATTTTTTTCAAATTTTCAATCCTTAATAAAATACTTTTTATTCATCCACTCAAGTTCAAATAGATTTTTTTTTAAACTGGTAGTGGATGACACTCGATATTAATGCAGTTTTTAAAAATATTAATTCATTAATTATAAGTAATTAATGAATAAACAATAACAAACAAAAATAATAGTCCAATACCATACATAAAAAGGAAAACCGTTCATTGTGTCCCTGTAGTGCAATAAATAGCGCGTGGGACTTCTAACCTAAAGGTCATGGGTTCGAATCGTACCTGGAATCGCCTAATTTCTGAGAATGTAATTTATGAATGAATAAATAGTAACAAATAAAAATAATAGTCCAATAACCATATATATATAAAGGAAAATCGCTTTCTATTTTGCCACCTAATATTGTGATTCTGTCATATGGATACATATACATATTTATTGCAATTATTTCATGACAGGTAACTAAAATAAAAATTTTCTTAATTGACATAAGTAGGGATTGACATTAAATTTCTTTTTAATATTACTTGTTTTCTACCATCTTATTACTTATCGAATTTCTTTTGAAAGTAGCCCGAACAAATTTCGGATTCATTCTATATATTTAAGTACTCGAACAAAATTTCACGTCCTACGAACTATTTAAATATACTTCAAATTATACTTATAATATTTTTGGTAACATTTATCACTGAGTTATAAAAGAGGGGAAAATTCCTCAACTACTCGAATTGCTCATTTTTAACGACAAAAACGTGTTGACGATGGAATTAAGGGGGAAACAGATACTTCCCGGATGATCTGGAGAAAAAAAGTAAATAAAAACGAAAGGTAAAAACCTTTCCACCCCGCTTCCTGCTTACATTCCTCCAATTAAAACTCAACCGGTAATGCCCAGGTACAGTCACTCAATCCTTTTTTCAGCTAATTTTTGGATTTCCTGCCCTGAGATGAATAAAGAACTTTATTGTATGAAGCATTTCATTGTATCGCATGGTTGACCCCCTCAGCGTCATCAAAAATATCGCCCCTTTCCGCCAGTGACTAAATGCAGAATAGTGCTGTTGTTGTTGGGGTTTCGCGATATATATGTGACCTTTAATTCCTGTTTTATTTACTCACCATGTATTGTCCCTTCCCTATCCGTGCATGTGCAGAAACACTATTTTGATCTATGCGTTGGTGGAATGGGTTGTTTAGACATTTGCTTGTGATTCTGTGATTGTTATTGATATTAATGGTGGCCATTTGAATACGTATGCGTAATCCTAAATTCGTGTTTTGCTCGAGTGCTATTGGCACTCTTTTGAATCTGTAGAATCTGTTTGGGCCGTGTTACGAAGGTATGCAGTGTAAATTCATTTGTATGCAAAAAGTGTTCTCCAGGGGATGACATGTCATCTAGTGCTTATGGATTTTTCTGAGGAATTTATTTTTTTCTTTGATCTTGTTTTGCAATAAGCAGTGACTATTTCTGTTGGAGAATATATTTATCAGTATCTGGATTTACCTAACGTATTGTATTTTTGAAACTATCGTGACTGCTTTTGCTGTTTCTGTTTTAAAGCTTCTTCTGTTCTTATATATTACTGTCTTTAATCTTTGCCGTTCAGTTTCGTCGTGTGATGCATAGTATTAGTTAGTTTGTAATGCTTGTTTGTTAATATCTTTTCAAATTGTACCATATTTTTACTACCATCGTATTTTTTCAAACCTTTTTTCTTTGTTTTTTGCAATAGTAATAGTTTTACTTTACTCTCCTTGTGTTTGCATCAATTTCGCGCTTTAAAAATATCCGGATCAATGGTTGTTGATAGTAGTGTCTTCTACCTTGTGTTTGCTTGATTGATATTCTGTTGTTGCTTTTAAATCTACCTTTCTTTTGCGTCTGTTTCAGTTTTAAAATCATTGAAGTTATGCATTACATGTAATCGTAACACTAATTTTATATTGAAAATATTCCTTGTAATATTTTTGGATATCTGACAAGTTCTAAGTACTTTTTACAAATTTGTTTAATATTTTCTGCGATATCTAACAAAATATAGACCTTTAATTATAATACTCATCTTTTATGCTTGCATAATTTCTAAATTGTACATTATAGTAATTAGAGAATATCCTTTTAAGTTTCTCAAGTTTTTACTTTATTTATTTTTAATCAGTGCTGTTGCGTTTCTGTAAATTCATGTAAATATTGCATTTGTTAGATATATGTATATAAGTTTTTAATTAAGATAGAATTTCTGTTATTCCTCAAACTATAACTAGACAAAAAAATTTAGTTGTTCAAAACTCGGTGGTTTTGTTTACTAATAACTTTCTACATTCAAATCCAGAAACCATCTTATTCATCAGTTTTAGATTTCGTAAATAGGAAGTATAATTGTGAGGATGGTCCACTAGTGATAAGTGTGATAGTGTAATTTAAACTAACCGCAGAGAGAGAAATGTCCCTTTTTATTGTTTCTTAATCAGAAATTGAATCTGGAATAGACTTCAAATTAGATTCGTCAACCGCACCCTTTCAAATCGCTTCGGTTGAATGACCGCCAGAACTGCACTTTCTTCAAGTAGTCTTCTAAAAATTCCTTACCAACCAACAATTAAACCGATATTTCCGCGTTTGAGTGCTCCCATTTAAATAGATATATCTTTCAGTTATGTTGATTGAAGCTGCCCTCAAACAAGAAAGAAAAACGCAACTATGCAAAGAAACGAAGTTAACACAGCTTGGATAATAATATTATAGATGGAACTGATACGGCTCTGAGTGCAACCTCAGACTTGAATCGTTTGGACATTTCTTTTTTTGATATTTAATCAAGATAGAAGCGCGCGCTCGAGTGTTTTTACTAGTTCTTTTTCATTTCCCTTCATTGAGAGGAAATAATCGTTTGGCGTAATAAATGTAATAAAAAAAAAGGCTTGGTAAGTAGCGTCGAGAGAGAGAAAAAAAGGTGTTTTAAAACTCTTAAAAAGTAAATAAAAATCATAATTCCACACAAGGGTAGGTTTCCCTTTCAAGAGCATAAAACTGGCAATAATTACCATCACCTTAAAAACCACGTTCCAAAAGGACACTATGTGTGTGTGAGCGATGGTTTCTTTTTTCTCCCTCTCGTTCTTTTCTTGATTCTTTTTTTTTCTTCGAATGTTGGGTCCAGGCCCCGGAGGAGAATAGGATTCTTTTCTTGACTTCGCTTCCTGAATTTTTTTTATGATAATATTTTGTTCTCTCCATCTTCTTATTTAGTTGTTGTTGTATAAGCCATCTCTGGAATGGTTGTTTTTTACTGTTTGTATTTCGCCTCACGTTACGTTATACCGGGTTAGCAACTTTCGGTGTTGAACTCGCCGAAAAAACTTGTCGAGGACTCAGCGCTCGCGGCAGGGTCGTTCGATAACGAGTCCGTTGGTTCGTACGATCCTTTTTTCGTGATTAGCCTCTTCCCAGTCACGATGACCCAGGTTTCCAGTCGCCTAAGTGCTGTTCTTGCCATATGACCGTTTAACGTTTACACTGTTTAACGTTTTTGCGAAAGGGTTGTGAAGTCCGTTTCTCCCGCGATGAGATGACAGCGACTGAGCACCTTTTAAATCATTCTAACGGACCTTTTGTGGAAGTTCCAATGCCTTTCCTACTACTGTTGTGATGTATTCATAAAAAAAGTGTTTCCTGATATACTGCTGACTTTGACCTTGGATATAACAATCTGTGTGTGGGTTATTTGTGTTACAACAATGGCTGACAGTTATTAATTATTGATTAATGAGTTTTGTCTGTCCAACAAATTTCGAAGAACTTGAAATAGTATCTGTATCAAATTGTCACTTGGATTTTAATTCAATATTCACTTAGATATTTACATAAATCAGTAAAACATTGTATTCATATTTTTGCATTCGTACATGAAGTATATTGGACTGTTTCTAATCTCTAATTGATGACTTGCCGTAACCTGTAGCAAGACTATTCACAAACGGCATTGTGAGTTTATAGAGAAAATAGCGTAATAAATTGTTTCAATTTGGATTATTGTATCGAAAAGAAAACTTGGTTTTATAATTGTAACAAAACAAGATAAATAATTTGGTCTAATAAGTATCGTGCATCAACATTTAAAACGATAGCCTTGCAGTATAAAGTGGATTATTCAGCCTCTGGATATGCAACTCAATTAAATAATCATCATATGTGATCAAAAAGTTCAAATATCGATAAATACTCTCGAAGTAAGCCAAAACTTATAAATCAGTCCTTCCAAACTAATTTTGTTTGAAAATCAATATGTCAGAAATCTCTGAGCTTGTCATAAACTCCTAAACCACAAACAGTGCGTGGTTGTTTACCAGTTTCTCAAAAGAATTATTTGTTAAATAAAATGTCTTTACGTGGCTTCAAAATCATGGAACAGATGTTCGAATCCAGTGTCCGCAGTTTGCAGTGTCTTTCTCCATACACTCCTCCACCGCCAAGGTCTCTTCGCCAAATTAAACAACGGAAGAGAACCCCTTTGGCTGCAGTTTTTGGCTCTTTGGATCGCGAGAAATCGCCAAAAATGATACACTTCATACAGGAAGAGTTGGAAAGTATTGAAAAAGGAGATATAACATTCCAGGTAAGAATTGCTTGTTACATAATCCGTCGTTAAAGGTGGGAAAGGGGGAGGGGGGTCTCTTTCAAGCACAACCACTTGAGGAAAATTTATTACTCTTAATTAATATATTTGGGCTGAATATTGTCTTTCACATGTTTTGAAATTTATACCACTTGTGCCTTTTTGTGCAGGTGTGTGCAACTACAATTTTGTTACTGATACTAATTTATGATACATTATTTTATTTTTGAAATAAAATTAATATTCACGAGTAAAAAGTGAAAATAATTACTAGATTAATGTTTACGAATCTTTAGTTTTTGAATAAAGCTTAGAATAAATGAAACTTTGAATTTGTGAATGCAGTTGTCTATTCCAGTTTTGAATAAATTAATTTAATTATTATTACTCCAGAAAAAGTAATTTGGATTGCAAAATATTTAAAAGCTAGAATTATGAAAAATAATCCAATGCTACTCGCTAAAATTTTGTTTTAATATAAATTTTTTAAAAAATTGGGAGAAATATATAAAAAAAATTAGTGACGAAGAGGATACCTGAGCTGGTAGCCTACACTTCTAACTTCCACACCACGTTGTGGCCGCGGTAGTCAAGTGGTCAAAGTATCGGACTCGTGGCTGGCGTGTCATGAGTTCGAGTCCAGTACCGCTGAAGACCCGCCATGTTGGGAAGCGATGCACGTTAAATCTGTCGAGAGTTCAAACGTCCTCCATTGCTGTGGTGTGGTAGTTAGGGGAGAAGGGTGTCGGCTCATGTGTCGTCCTCGTCACTTGACCATAGTTCAAAATTATGAGGTCAGTCGCCAAAATCCCTCGTGTAGCTGAACAGTGCGACGTTAATTTTCACTCATTCCACTCCACGTTGGCGAATTTAAGGGGAACCCAATACGATTATTTGACAAAAATCGGTCAAAAAATCAATTTTTTTTCGCTTAAATTATCTTTTATGCATTTTTCTACTTTTTTTCACAAAATTTGAGAGATATACAAGTTCAAAAAAACTATAGAGAGTTATGATAAATATTCTGTTCTTTGATATTCACATATCTATAACAGATAAAAACTTAAACTAATTTTTCAAAACAACTCCAACGAAGAGCATATTTTTTCAACAAAACAAGGAATAAAAAAATTATTAGCATGTAACGAGGACATTTTGCAGGATAAGAAAATATATTTGAGCCGGCAGGCTATAATTAGATTTTATGAGACCTACAACAACGGTTTGTGATTTTGTGTATTTGTGCTATTAAGATTTTATTAAATTTTTTTCTTAATAATTATTTTCTTTCGTCTCCAGCTTCAACTAAAAATAATTTACACTTGTATTTGTAAGAGGAATTAAACCCCCGATTTAAGTGAATTCGACTTAACTGTTATTAAACTCAGTTCACCTATTGCTTAAATTCGGGGTATTATTATATATTAAGATATATGCTGTTCAATTAACTTTTTTACTTACTTCTGTGAGCCCCGTGTGATACTTTGTGGCGCACAGGGTTATATAATTGTTTCCACAATAAAAAAATTTACTTTTTATCAGTTTTTGATGTTTTATATGACAATCGCAATGAGCTGCATTTCCTTTATTTTGTTTTTAATTGAGAAACCACAGCTATTTCTTTCTCGCATTAATTACTATTTACATAAGTGGTCGGAAGTCTTCCGGTTGTTTTCTTCCGGTTCGATAACAGTTGATATTCCGTTGCTTCTCAGAAAAAAATACTTAGCGGAGAGGATAAACAAGAATATGGACGGAAACCTTCTTACAACAAGCAGATGCTATTTTTAAAACAAATACGCAGAGTCAATATTGCAATGATTGGGCGCTCTTTTGAAGTTACACATTAATGTGTTTTATTGATTCAGAAGGTAGTATTTGTTGTACGCGATTACTTTTATATTTTCAAAAGGGCATAGTACTCCATTTTGATTTTGATTTTTTTACTTCGAATGCGATGCAATGATTTTGTCGTAGTTATTTGCTGAAGTGTTATGTTTGCTTGTAAAAGGTTTTAATTTCAAAAGTAAAATGGCTCTTAGAACTTTTCATTGAAATGGTATTCATAATAATTCTGTAACCTTCCTTTTATTGTAATATCGTAAATAAAATGTAAGAAAGTACATAAAATGTCAACTGAAAAAGGCGTTCAAATCAAATATACTTTTAAAAAGAAATAAAAGTTGCTGTTTTCCGTTTTGTGAACCTCAATATATTTGAAATATCGTTCTCGGTGCTCAGGTTTTTTAATAACTTAGTAAAAAGAATGGAACATAAATAAATAGAAGAAAAAAATATTATTTGAAATTAAAAAAAAAGAAAGTATATTTGTAAATTGCATAACTAGAATTTAGAATTAATGTGTGTGAAGAATACAATATCACACACACACATATATATTATTATATTAATAATATTTAATACACAATGTCATATAATATTTTTAATAATAATATTTTCCTGAAAGAGCTTTATTTTTATTACTTCTAGCTTACAGTAAAATATCCCGAACTTATGCGATAGGGGGAGCTGAATGATAACCGCGTAAATCAGGGTATAATTTCGCATATAAATACATATAAATTTCTTTTAGCTGTGGCCGGAGACGAAAGAAAATAATAATTTAGCAAAAAAATGTGGAATAAAATCTGAGATATAGCTTAAATGTACAAAATCGCAAACTTAAGTTATTTTGATGTAGAAAGGTGGCCGCGGTAGCCTAGTGGCCAAGGGTATCAGGTCGTGGCTGCATGTCATGAGTTCGAGCCCAGTACCATTAAAGACCCGCCGTGTAGGGTAGCGAGGCACATTAAATCTGTCGAGAGCTCAAACGACCCCCATTGGTGTTGTAGTTAGGAGAGAAGGGTGCCAGCTCAGGTGTCGTCTTCGTCACTTGACCATGGTTCAAAATTACGAGGTCCGTCGCCAAAAACCCTCGTGTAGCTGAACAGTGTGTCGTTAATATTCACTTACTCTTGCATTTCTATGATCTCATCAATTGTCAGCTCCTGATAGTGAGAATCTAGCAGTTCTTGAACGTCTTCATTATCCATTTCTAAATTTGTTTGGCAAGATCTGCAAATTTTTCAATCACATTACCAATTTCATCAGGCTCTGACATTAATTCCATCTCATTAATGGGGGGGAAAAAAGACACTGTTTTGTCCAGACGCTGTTGAATTTTTTTTCTGAAATTTCTTTCCAGGATTGTTCGAATGATTCTCACTGCATCTGAAAAATCGAATTGTTTCCAAAACCTTTAACAGGGAGCTCGTTTTTTTTGTCTCATAGCTTCATGCAGATGTGAAAACGATCGTGTAGTATAAGCTTTGAATGTTTTGATGACTCCCTGATCCATCGGTTGAAGCAAACTGTGGGCATTAGGTGGCAAAAATTTAACTTTTACACG
>BMAO01032731.1:0-71012 GCA_019973975.1 Trichonephila clavata
TACAAAAAAAGGGGAGGGAGGTTGAAACTTTTATAGCTCTGTAATAAAACAGCAAAGAGCAGATAAAACTGCAGAGTGTGAGGGGGAAAGGGGGTACCAACTTTTGGTGATACTTGAAAAGTCTTCTGATGGGGTTTTGCGTAGAACAGGGGTGGCCAACCAAATGACCTTGTGGGACACTTCGGAAAAACATTACAATGCGCGGGCCACATATAAAATATATATCTCTATGATAGATTTGGATTCATTACAAGCATTTATTGGAGTAAGAATTTAAAACAGAACGAATTATTATTGTTTTCATTATTTTTATATGTATACAAACATAGATAATATAATAATCAAAATGCAATAAATCAAATAATATGATTTAAATTTATTTGATTAGTGAGATATTTGTTTCTCAACTCTTTCACTGAGTTTTTGCAAATAGGTCTCAATGCATTTATTTATACATCGTAATTGGTGTTGCAGGTTTTCGTCCCATAAGTTTGAGCGCAATTTCCTGTTAGATTAATTTCATTTTCAATTGAAACAAGTAATATAAAAAAAAATTTAAGTCAATTTCTACTTTGAATGAATGCATAGAAAGTATTTTATTAACGATTGAAAATTTTAACAAGATATATATAGATATATGTATAGGGAGAGAGTGAACTAATAGTAGGAATTGAAAAAAAACATGATTTGGTCTGAATTGTTGTAACAATGCACCACCCGGTTCGGCTAGTTTGGCTGAAAAACTGGTTTTCGACGCCAACTTTTGTCATTGTTTTAGCAGTTACATTGTTACAATAATGGAGACGAATCTAAGTTGGTGTCGAAAACCGGTAATTAATTTAATTAATTAATTGCTAATTAATGAATAAATATTAGAAAAAACTGTATTAATATCAAATGCTATCCACTACATAAAACAATACTATTATTTTGTTGCCAAATATGGGTAAAAATTAAATAATCGTATGTTTATCCAACGGTATAAATGTTAAATTTAGGTTATTGTATACTAAAATCAATAACTGTATGTGATTTAAAAAGTGTATTTTATTCTATACGTATACGCAACATAAAATATATCATGTCTATTATTATACGCTTTATCAACGTTGATATATTTCAGAATTTGTACTGAGAAACGCCGGGGAAAAAATTGTAATATTTTTCTTTTGTTCGTACTTTCTTTATTTAAAAATTGCTAAATATTTTTCAGATACACATGATATTATTGATACTGCTATTTACAATAAAAAGTAATGTAATGAGGCTATTATTTGCGTATTTTGTTTGAAAAATATTTAATTATATTTTATAGATAAGAATTTGTCTAAGAAGAAAATTGAGACAATTCTTTGTTGATTTTCCATGTGGACTCGAAATATTTTTCTTATGAGGAAAGAGTTTTTACTTAGATAAATGGAACCAAAAGCGGAGAGCAGAATGCATACAATTTTCTCTTTTGAAACAATTAAATCTCTGCAGAAATAACGTTCAATAATTTACAAAATATCTGTAAATTTATGTTTGGAGTTATCTTTCCGATTTTTTCGACATTTCATAATTGTCCATAATTTTGGAGATCTATTTCAAATAAGATCCATAACAAATGTATCAACTTCCATCCTCTTGAAAACTGACGCATGTGTTGAGTAGTGCAGAGTGCCACTGAGAATTGTGCCGCGTGTGAAATAGGTTGCCAACCCCTTTTCTATCACATGAAAGGAAAATTGTATCATATTGTTTGTTCATTTAATACAGCAGATAAAAACGAGTAATTAAATTTTTGACTGCCTTAAATCCACCTATTCTTTGTTTGAAAATCATTTATTCAGAAAAAATTAAATAGTTTCGTTCTCTAAATCATTTATCTAGAGCATTGATCTTCAAACTGTGTTCCAGAGAACCTTGGGATTCCACGAGTCACAATAAAAAAAAAATGGAAAGAAAAACTATAAATGTGTATGTAAAACGGATTAAAGTTCTCATGAAATTCGTATAACCACAATTATCTAAAGATGATCTCATACATTAAAATTAAAAATTTTATTTATGCATAACTTAACTTTGTTGTGAAAAACTTTTAAAACTTTTATTGTATTATAATAGATGAATTTAAAACTTTTTTCTTTATCTATTAGATTGTGAATATACTATTTTTTGCTATCCCGAGTTCCACAAAGTAATTTTATACTAGTTAGTACAATGTTTTGAAACCTTTTACATTTGTGGGGGAGAAAAAACATCTATAATGAAGAAGATGGAACAATTTATCGACATATCAACAGATTCAATGCAAAAATTTAAATTTAAGCGAGAACACCAAAATTTTAGGTTGCCAATTCTTGCAAAATGCGCAGAATTTCTCACATAGCTGTGAACATTTTAGTGCCATTCACAAAAATGTATTTAGTAAGTGAAAAATATTTCTCAACGCGAGTGGCTACAAAAACAAAATATAGAAACGAATTAAACGCGGAATATGAAATGCTACTACACATTATTTCCAAAGGATGACAGTTTGTGTAAAAATTGAGAATACTAAATATAATGCATGCGTGCACAGGTGACATTTGGATCAAAAATTAATATTATCAATGAATAAATAACATCAACATTACATCATAAATTTTTTTAATAAGAAATAAAATTTTTAAAAGTCTTTTCCTATAACATCAAGAAAATATGTTTATCTATATACTTAAAATATTATTTTAAGATATATTCTTCTAAGAGTGTGGAATGGGATTCCCCGAAAACCAGTACCGAATTACTTATTAGGTGGAGTAGGTAATTGCCTATGGGTCCCAAAAATAACACTATTCCATAACACCCGACTCTCATATATATATACTAGCTGTTACCCGCCCGCTTCGCTGGGAATTTCATGATGTTTTATAAATTTTTACTGCTTATATATATGTATAAATTATTGATATCTAAGTCCTGCATTAAGAATTCGATTGTATTTAAAAATATACTTATACCTGTAACTGTCGCCTGTTGATAAAAAAAGGGGCAGAACTCATCTAATTTGTGTTTTCTAAGAATCTCTAAAATTGAAGCATAGAATGATGTTTGCTCTTTCGTAACCCAAAAACCAAGTGGATTCCCGCAAAACCAATTTTCGGTGGATCTCTACTCCGTAAATTGAACATGCAAGCCAAATTTCAAGTCTAAATCTAACAGAAAAAAGCAAAAGTTTTACTATAAATATCCCCGTAATCCCGTTGAGAGCCGTTTCCTAAAATTACCGCTCTTAGCGGATTTCAATTCAACAAAAGAAAAATGCAAACCAAATTTCATTATTATAGTCCTTGTAGCTCGAAAAAAGTAATTTTTTTTGTCAATACGTCCCAGTAACTCCCTGCAACCCCCCAGAACTTGATTTGCTTAAAATTTATTCTTAGTGGATCCCTATTCAACAAAAAAAAACATGCTTAAAAAATTTCAAGGATATGGGTCTAACAATTAAAAACAGGAATTTGTTTCTGTAACTCCTTTTGACCCCTCGCAAACATCTTTAGGGGTCAATTTTCATTTTACTCTTTGTTAGAGGAATTCTATTCCATGAAAGGAACATGCCTACCAATTTTCAAGCAGGATGATCAAATAGTTTAAAATGGAAATATTTATCAATTACGCCTCTTAATCTCCCGAAATAAAACTTGGTAGTTCATATTCGCGAAACCCATTTTGTAGCGGTTCTCTACTTTACGAAAGGAATCTGCTTATCAAATTTCAAGACTGTACGTCTAATAGTTTAAAAATGGGGATAATTATCTATAACGCCACTTGAGCCCCCGCAACACCACTTCTGGGTCTGTTTTCACAAAACCAATTTTGTAGGGGAATTGCACACTATGAAAGGAATCTGCTTAGCAAAATTTAAAGACTGTGTGTCCAATAAATTAAAAATGCAAAAAAAAATTATCAATAACGCGCCTTGAACCCCCGCAACGCGGCCTAGGGGTCGATTTTCACAAAACCCATTTTGTAGTGTATCTCTATCCTATGAGAGGAATCTGCTTACCAAATTTCAAACTGTGCGTCTAATAGTTTAAAAATAGAAATAATTATTTATAGCTGCCCTTAACAACCCTTGGGGGTCAATTTTTCCCAAACCTGTTTTGTAGCGGATATTTACTCCATGAAAGAAACATTCCTACCAATTTTCAAGCAGGGAGGTGAAGTAGTTTAAAAACGAAAATATTTATCTAGTACGCCACTAAATCCCCCGCAACGCCATTTAGAGGTCTGTTTTCACAAAACCTTCTTATAGCTGATCTCTACTCTATAAAAGAAATCTACTTATCAAATATAAAGACTGTGCGTCTAATAGTTTAAAAATGGAAATAATTACCTATAACGCCCCTTAAGTCCCGCAACGCCACTTGAGGGCAATTTTCACGAAACCCATTTTGTAGCGTATCTCTACCCTATGAGAAAAATCTACTTACTAAGTTTCAAGACTGTACGTCTAATAACTTAAAAATCGGAATTTCTAACGCCCCTTAAACCCCCGCAAACAATTGCTGCTAATTTGAAATTACAAACAGACACTTCAATTTTATTTATTTGTATAGATATAGATTGGGATTATAATAACTATTGTTTAAATGTGACTAAAAATGTAAATAAAAAAAAAAAGAAAGGATTAAAACTAACCGTAAAACTTATCAATTTTTTGTTTCTTGCATTGCTTTTTGCTTATGAAGCCTTGATTTATTATTTTTAAAAGTGCATTCGAAACAGCCGATGCTCTACTTAACTGAACAGTGATATAACTATTATAAAAAAAATTATGGCACGTGTCAGCGTATTATCATGTGCGCGTAACACTATTATGTCTCATGAAGAGCATCGGTCGCCAGTAACCAAAACAACGACTTCATTAGCTCAGCTTGGCGTTCAATTTGGCGTTCATCTTGGCATTCAGTTTCACGTTCACCCGTATAGTTTCCGTTCCCGTAAGAATACGGAAATAAAATATAGCCTATGTTACTCCCCGTTAATGTAGCTTTCCATTAGTGAAATAATTTTTAAAATCGCACCAGCCGTTTCCGAGATTAGCCGGAACAAACAGACAGACAGACAGACAGACAGACAGACAGACAAAAATTTTAAAAATTGTTTTTTTGTTATGAGTACCGTATATACTTTTAGTGCATTAAGTAAAAAGCTGCTAATTTGAAATTACAAACAGACACTTCAATTTTATTTATTTGTATAGATATATATTATACTATTTTCATTGCAATTTTGTATTTAATAATGTGTTATTTTTTCTTCTAGCATGTGTATTCTAAATGACTGTTTTTATTAGTGTATTAATGTGTATGTATATGTACTTTTTTTCATATTGTCAGATTATTTTGATTTAGGGAGAGTAGTGTAATAATCAAATTAATCTTAATCATTTTGTTGTATAGCTAGTGAAACATCTAGCAATATCTTTAGTGTTAACGATTCTTCTGTAACTATTGTTGTGTGCTTCTTCGTGCTTATAATCTTAATAAATCATTTAAATCCTACTGCAAAGTATTTCTGTAACATTATTGAGATTTTAAATAGGGAAATCTTCATTAACGTGGCCTGGGATTTACCACCGCCAAATTCTCCTTTTTAGCTAAAGGTGGATCGCTAAAGCTTAACCTTGAGAGGAAGTGGTTTGCAGTAACCATATGCGATACGTTTCTCCTCATGGGAAACTCCGCGTAGTTTAGGTATTACGGAAATAATTCCTAGTTCAGCAACTTCAATTTATTTACCATTTAAAAATGGAATACATTTCAAGGTAGTTATTAAAATTACACATCCAAAAAAACTTTTTCAAAGATTTAATTTTAAATTGATTGCATTATCACCTGCTCGTGCTAGCAGTCTGGATAGCGGAGATGTTTACCGTTTGCACTTCTCTCGATGAAAATTAATGACGAACTGCCAGATAATCTTTTTAATCGCTTACTTTACTTCACGCGCCTCAGTCTCTCTTCACTTCTTCCCTCGGCGCTCTGTTGGTTCCTCTCCGCTACCAATGTCATCTAGCGACGGCACTACTCCACAACCACCACACGTAGTAATACACTGCATTTCTGATATTCGGCTTTATTTTTAACGCTAATGTTCTCTGGAAATATTACCAGTGTAGTTTCAGCAGTAGTTTTAACGATTTCTCGAATTCACTTTGAAACAAGATATCAATCATTGGCGTGGCCAAGTTATTTTAGCACGTTTTAGTTTTCAAAAAAAAAAAAAAATTCACACTTTTAGTTTTAAAAAAAAAACTATTTTTGATTCACGCTATATATCTTATCAATTTACTGTTTAAAAAAAGAATTAAATTAAAAAAGTAAAATCAGAGCCTTTTATACTTGTTTTCTGAACTTTTTTTTGTGAAGATTTCCTCCAAAATGCAGGTAGATTTTTTTCAAAAACTTTTTGCAAACAATAAATTTACTAGATAAATTTTGAGAAGATTTTGTTATAAACTAGAGAAATTCAGGAAAATTTGTAGGAAATTTCGGGAAAACTATGGGAAAATTTAAATATGATTCGGCTCATCTAGGGCACAAATGCGACCAAATGCCAAAAACCTGAGGTCAATTGGTTGCTTATTGGGTGAGAAAAAGGTACGGCAAAATATGGAAGGAAGACGAAGACGAAATTTGCGTCCTAATAGCGCTTTTGTTCCACTACGTGAAAAACGCGCTAAAAATTGTTTTTATCAAAATCAAAAAAAAAAAAATTATCTATTTGTCAACTAAGTTAAATTTGAAGTTTTTTTTCAAAGCATTTAATATTGTTGGAAAAAAGCTAGGATTATCCTGATTCACAAAGTTAACGACGTCCGTGTCCCTAATTTAGACAACCTTAGGTGTATCAGATTACTGTCAACTTTGGGTAAATGTTTTGAAAAACTCATTATCAACAGAGTGGCCTGGCGTTTACACAAAGATTATTTTTTCAATAAAAACCAATTTGGTTTTATGCCACAAAAATGTACCGAGGATGCCTTGATGAAACTTCATGAAATTATTTTAAAAATAAAAAAGAGAAATGTTCATACAATCCTAGTTTTTTTTTGGATATTAAAGGAGCTTTTGATAATGCTTGGTGGCCTGGTATTCTGAGCCTTTTTAAAAGATCTAACATTCCTAACAACTTATTTGACGTAATTTCCAGCTTCTTGAAGGATAGATCTGTGACTTTATCTTTAGGTCATTCCTCGAAAGAGAGATTTTTGAACAAGGGATGTCCTCAGGGATCAGTTTCTGGACCTTTTCTCTGGAACATCATTATAAATGATTTTTTGGAAAAAATCTTGGCTTTCTCTTGTGAAACTATTGCTTTTGCCGACGACTTACTTCTTTGTTTTCAGGGAAAGTCTTTTCATGATATAAGCAGACAAGCGCAGCTTACCCTTGATTTTGTATCAACCTGGGCAAAGAATTATAAATTAGAGTTTAATGCTGTCAAATCAAAAGTTATGATCTTGGAGAAAAGAGAAAGCAACACCCTCACTAGCAACCTCACCCTTAATGGGATTCCCCTCGATTGTGTGAAGGAACTAAAATATCTTGGTATTGTCCTTGATAGTAAATTCTGTTGGAAGCGACATATTCTGCATCTTTCAAATAAGTGTGAAAAAATTCTGCTAGGGCTTAACAGAGTTGCCAGAAATAGCTTTGGGATCAAGTCCAATGTCTCATCCCTTATTTATAAACAAGGCATTGTTCCATTTATCTGTTATGGTTCACGAATCTGGGGATCTGCCTTGAAGAAGAAAATAAATTGTCGGCTCCTGCGAAAAATTCAACGAAGAATACTTCTCCGAGTTATTTCTGGGTATCGAACGATATCCTATGATGCTGTGTTTGCTATCTCGGGCTTTCCACCTATTGACATCTTTATAATCAGAAATAATGAATTCAAGAATGCAATGAAGAACTGTTCCAATAAGAGTCTAGATGGCACCCTGCGATTTTCTGATCTCCCTCATCCTTCTGAACGATTTCCCCTTAATTTTGTTAATTACCGTAAAAATATTGAAGACAACTTTCCTGTTGTCTGCTTTACAGATGGTAGCAAAATTAACAATAAGTTTGGCCTTGCATTTGTTATTTTCCAAGATTTTATTGAAATTGTAACTCGCCAATTTAGAATAAGAGTTGAATGTAGTGTGTTTCAGGCTGAATTACTTCGCATAGCTCAAGCAGTCTCATGAATCTGTAAGAACGAAAACCTTTCATCGGATTTTTTAATTTGCAGCGATTCTCTTTCATCTTTATATGCTTTAAATAACATTGATTCTCAAAATCAACTGATTGTCAAAAAGCAAATTGATCTCAATTTTCTTCGAAGCAGAGGTGTAAAAGTTTACTTTTCTTTTAATCGAGGTCATACGGGAATCTATGGCAATGAACGTGCTGACTGGCTTGCAAAAGAAGCTACAAAATTAAGTATTTTGATTCCTATGAGCATTCCGAAATCATATTATAAAAATATTTTTAAGGAAAAAATTATTTCTGAGTGGAATAAATTATATCAAATATCAAATAATGCGCTCTTCACCAAGGAATTTAATCCGTCTATTCAGAGACGTTTAAAGGCTAAACACTTTCAACAACCTAATTTTATACTTACCCAGTTTCTAACTGGGCATGGAAACTTTAAAGCCTATTTGAAACGCTTTAATTTGTCGCCTACTGACCAGTGTTCTTGCTCCAGTGACTCAGTCCAGGATGTCAAGCATCTAATATTTGCTTGTGCTAAATTCTCTTCCGAAAGACGTACTCTCATGAATTGCCTACAAAAGAACAATATAGCGTGGCCTCCTCCTTTCTCTGCCTTTGTTCAGAGCAAGTCTTCTTTTACATCGTTTTGTGCATATATTAATAGCATTTTTTCTCGTATTGTTTAGATTGTAAATTAAATTTTTTTTTTACTATTTTATTATTTTTTGTGTGTTTGCTAACAATTACTGTGTATGTATGTATCTCTCTCTGTTTTTCTTTGAAAGTGCGTATATATATATATATATATATATATATATATATATATATATATATGTATATATATGTCTGTGTGTATATTCTTAAATATTTGTGTGTATGCATGCTTTTACGCATTTGTATTTTGAAAATCTTATTCTGATCACACATGTGCTTCCAAACCTTCACCATTGTATAATTTTAATTACTGAATGTCTCCGTTTTTGCATGTGAGCAATGTTGTATTTTGTACTGTGTTTATTGTATTTGCATCCCGTCTTGTTTCTTTTTATCTTTCGATTTCCCATTTGTGCTTGTATCCCTGTACTTAAAACTTCCTACCACTATTGATCGAGTATTGACTTCCGTTTGTAAGTCTTGTGTTATACTTGTTGGCACACAAGGAGTCTACCTAGAGTCTCAAAAAAAAAAAAAGCATTTAATAATTATTATTTAAAAACGAAGGTAAATTACAATATATTTTTACAAATACAAGACATAAATATCAAATTACTCGTAGTTTAATTTTTTTGAAAAGTAATTATTTATCTAATTCGGAAATTTCACGTATCTTATTCTAATTATATTATTTGTTTTATCCCTATCATTATCTTAATTTCTAAAGGATATAATCACTCGTGTTTTTCGAAATACTCAAATACTTCACTGAATTTTCCTCCGTTATATTTATTCAGAGCTGATTTATTATTCTTAATAAAGATTATTTCATACTGAACATTTCATTACATTTTTCACCCAAAGACAATTCTTATTTTGGCACTTTGTTTTACACAAATCCTTGGTCGTTTCCACTATAATGAGCAATTGCAATTGACCGCTGAGAAATATTTCGTGAATATTTGAATTGTGATCTCGCATATTCTTGTTTTAAAATTCCATCAGAAGTCCTAACTTTTGGTAGAAACCATTCTACTTCCCTCTCATTACAAGTTCCAATATATTAGCATTCGGAAAAATCATAGGTTTCCCAACAATGCCCTTTTTAATACTTCTCCGTTTTTAGGGGGAGGGGCGGGGAGGTTCACAAAGGTGGAGATACAGTTCAATATCATGATGTGTGACGTTTTTCTATTTGGTTGAAAGTTTTTTCTCCAATCTATCACATCCGCGGTGTCCTATAGCCAAATGAGCTTCCTGAAGTACGGAAAATATTTCAGAATCCGTGATGTAATAACGTATAATACTGATATCTTCTTTAACAGGTTAAATGAGTTTACTTTTGTTTTCTTCAATCATCACATCATATCGGTTCAGTAACCAATATTCCCTGGAGGTCCTGCTTAGTAGTCATTTTGGCATTTTGTATATCAGTTATTAACTTCTGTTTAGTAGTTTTGGTTAAGAAAAAACTTTTTTTAAAGTATTAAAACGAATTTTGGACAATTTGTCGTCGAATAGTTGTTTCATGTCTATTTTTTCTCCGACACTACAGCTGGTTCCAACATTTCCATACAGTTCAGGAAAAAGCTAATTTTTTAAAAACAAATTTAAGTATAATTTCGTATTTTGACACTCCCGAACGAACCGCAAAGTGCAGCTGACACATTCAGAGCCTGAGGCACGAGTAAAAGTCACATGCCTTGCTTTGCAATATTCGAAACGAATTGGAGATGCATTTCAAGCAATGCTGGTCTCTCATTAGGCATTCTATAGAATGCCAATGCAATGTGTGAAATATGAATTATTTCATACATTGCTGGCTAGTTTTAGGCATTAGATACAATGCCTAGGTATTCTATAGAATGCCGGCTTTCATACTCTGCTGCAATATATACAAAATTTTCCCAGATGAAATGCCATTTTAGAAGATAACGGAGAAAGTTAGTTCTATAAAATTTTGGTATCCAAAAAATGAGCTCTTTGTAAAAATATAATGATTATTTTTTAAAATATCCTGCATTCGAACATTCCTTCATGAAGAAAAGATTTTCTGTATTTGACCAGCTGGAATATATATATGACCATTCTATATTTACGCGACAAATGACTGTACAATTTTTCCCACAACAGCTGTCATCTGTTATACGTTTACTTTTTAAGTTGTTTGGTCTCTCATAATTTATTTACTTTTTTGCCTCAAACATTTTACACGTCAAAGGTGACGCAATGGTCATAATTTGCAGAGGAAATGTCTTTTAAGGAATGTTCGCGCGACCGTTGATTTTCTTTCAGTCCAGTCAAAGTGATAGTAGTAGACGAACGATACCATGAAAAGCGATTCTATCGTTATCGCTGCCGACGACCCTTCGAAAGTTACAGACGACACTCCTCTCGCTAAGAATGGTAAAGAAGTAAGCGTGGCTCCGGAGAACAGAATGTCATCGAATAAAAGAGTTATCTGCTATGCAGCTGGAATATTCGTCTGCTACTTTTACTTCGGAATCTTACAAGAAAAAATGTAAGAACTCCTTTATTTCAAAATTGTTTGGCGTTCCATTTGGAAATGCCGGTCAAATGTGTGACGTGTAGTTGCGCCAACTTAGGCGCTTTCGGAATAATTTTTAAATCTTTTCTTTAAATATCGGCTTGTAACTCGTATTGAATACTGTGATTTTTCTTCTCCCTTTTGAAAGTGGCTTTAAGGCACGCTTATTATCTCAACAATTACCAACTCCATTAACATATTGCAGAGTTAGCAACACATATTTCCTATATGTTGAACATATGCTAAATTGGCAACAAAGTGCTGTCAATAGGCTGTGATAATATGTAAGTACTATAAATCCTTGTATTTATAAGTATTTCAATATTATTTATTAGCGTCACCGCAGCAAAATTGGTGGCAATGGAATCAAAACTACAAAAACATTCCAAGTATCACAACTACAAAAACATTCCAGCTATCAAAACTACAAAAACATTCCAGCTATCAAAACTACAAAAACTTTCCAGCTATCAAAACTACAGAAACATTCCAGCTATCAAAACTACAAAAACATTCCAGCTATCAAAACTACAAAAACATTCCAGCTATCAAAACTACAAAAACATTCCAGCTATCAAAACTACAAAAACATTCCAGCTATCAAAACTACAAAAACATTCCAGCTATCAAAACTGCAAAAACATTCCAGCTATCAAAACTGCAAAAACATTCCAGCTATCAAAACTGCAAAAACTTTCCAACTATCAAAACTGCAAAAACTTTCCAACTATCAAAACTGCAAAAACTTTCCAACTATCAAAACTACAAAAACTTTCCCATGTGTTTTATATGAGAAAAACAAGTCAGATTATGGTAAAAAATGGCGTGATTCACCTGTTGCCGATATAAATATGGTGAGGCTAATTTGCTAGTACCAATAATTCTCTAAAAGAAATCCTAATATCTTTTTATACTTGAAAAATAGAGAAGCATTGGAGTTTCAGCATACTTAGTATGCTGAATGTCCAGTAACAAAAAAAGGGTACTTGTGTATTATCACAACTGTATTGGTGATTTTATATAAAACAAATAAATGATTGTCAATTCAGCGCATATGACACATACTAAATTGGGGTTGCCAATTTGGCGTGTTATCTTGAACATTGGCATGTTGCGATAATATGTAAGTACCAAAAAGTTATTCAGCTAAGTTCAAGTACCATTTTACCACATTTTTTTTTTCTAATTTAAATTGTTGAATCTCAGCTGAAAGGTAAATAATGAAAGTGAACTATGAATTACTGAAACGTAAAAAATATATGAACATTTTATTATCAGTATCATTATAAAGTAAAACAAAGGATTAATACATAAATTTTCTAATCACATATTTTTATAATTTTCTTTAAAAAGAATTATTACTTTCAAGGTTTAGGTGCAGATAATGTTTAGTGTCAGTATTTGTTTTTCTGCTTGTTACAACATAAAATAAATCTGAATATTAAACATTTTTACTGTTGTAAACCTATTGGGGTAGTAATACAAAAAGAAAATTTTGCTTATACACTATTGTTTATAAATTCAGTTGGGATATTTAGCATTCAAGATTCTGGTCAAATTTTTCAAAGTAAATATGATGGGTTTGTATATCTTACCGAAATTCCATTTAAATACACTTAGAATACTGATAAATTTGTTCTAAAAAGGATTTGTTATATAATGGCCAGGGATTGCAATATCGGACCAAAAGTTCAATACCAGTATTCAGTATTTCTTAGCACCTAATACCAGGATACCAGTTTTAATACTGATATTAGAAATTTAAGAAAAAGAAAGAAAACACAGGTGTTTCTCTGTTTTACTTGCCAGTTTTGTTAGAGAGTGTAAATATAACAAGAAATAATGATAACTTATAAATTATTACAGTATATATAAAGAATCGCAAAAAAATAAATAAATAAAGGAACATTATTTAAATCGCCAAAAAGTGCAAATATCGCTGTTCACAGTCTGTGGTACTATTACACGTTTTTGAAATGTTCTTAATGCTTTAAAAGATTAATTTTTGAAAACTGTTTTTGAAAAATGTAATGCATCAATTGTACTGTCATAAAGCGTAGATTATAATTTTGTGCAAAAATTGCCAGCTGTCGTAAGCACTCTTTCGGCACCTATGCTAGTTGGTGGTACTATTAGCAATGCGCAATGTACTTTTTCCTAGTATTTACCTCTAAATCCCTCATCTTCAGATAAATCGATTTCTCGTTGGATGATTTTGGATTTAGCTGATTTTTTGTACTGTATTTTGGTTTGTTGAAATTTTTTTAGTTATCGCTGATTCTAATTTTTGTTCAAGAGACAGTTCTTTTTTACTATTGACATTAGTATCATCATCATCTTTGATAATTGTACCGAATTATTCTGAATATGGATTGGTTTGTGGGTAAAACATTTTAAGAAAATTTACTATAAACTTGATGAAATTTGATTTGGTAGTCTCTTTTGCTTCTTAACAAGAACAGCTTTTACATTTGCCATCATATTCTTTTCATCATATAAATATTGAAGTCAAACTGAAGTACTATCAACTGATTTTTTATGTTCTTTACAGTTATTCTTATTCATTATTATGGATTATTATTAATGAGTAAATTTTATGTAATCCATCTAAAAAACACATTTTGAACCAAAAGTATGATACAATGTGAATAACAAACTCACCAATTTAGAAAATATCGAAATATTCCGCATTTTCTTCAAAAGAACAACCTTGGTTTTTCAAATACGAATATCAAACTGTGCAGTATCGCTCTGAACTGCAATAGGACAGTTTTGGCCTTGGATGATTCAGATATTTTATAACTTCTCTTGCTTCTCTCTTATTTTATAATTCTCCATGCAACTTTATATTCACAGTCTAATTAATTTCGCCCATTAGGAAAACATTTTAGTAACAGGTGTTGATGAAGGAAGGAAAGCAGGTGAGCTTGGGTATGTTATTCCTCTTTCAACAAGAACTTAGTTAGGAATAGTGTATTTAGTTCTTTTTGTCAGAAAAATAATTTATGGCTATATTTTTAAGTTCAGATTATTGTCTGTTATCCCGTTGTATCCAGCAATGAAAAAATCAGATGATGGATTTAATGAGTTGCCTTGGAAATGTAGAACCAGCTAGGAAAAATAAAAATAAGAACGATGGAATGAGCAGGAATAAAGACGTTTATTATATCTTCACCTTCTGAAATGGACATAAAATTATTTCATTTATAATATGTTTTAATCATGGTGCAACAATTAACCTTATAACATAAACACTAAGACATATAATATTTTGCTATACTGGTTATCCCTGAAGATATGAGAAACAATTAAAAAAATTTCTAGTAAATACCGAAAAATCGTTATTTAAACTTTGAATACCGATATTTCGAAACTGTACAAATGGGGCGCAAACTACCGGGATACCGAATACTTGTACTGCTATTCCTAATAATGGCAATTCATTTTAAAGGTATTTTATGACAATATATATATGCTTTATCTATTAAGAAAAGTTTGATCTAAAATTTATAATTATAGTGTTCCACATTTTTTTATTTTTAAAAATGAGTATTGGAAAAGTATAAGAGAAAAATAGAAAAAATATAATTTTATTTTGTGATTTACTGTTGTGTCAAATTTGTAAATTTCTTGATATTTAGTTGTTTTTTGTAGAACACGAAGCACCTATGGAGACAGTGATAAATTTACTTATACAGCAACTTTGGTCTTTGTTCAGTGTGTTGTAAATTGCCTATTTGCAAAAATCAGTAAGTATAATCAGATTAGTTCTTACTTAAATATTATTTTATTGATTTTTTGTGAAAGAATTTATTCAAAGAACTGTAAAATATAATTTTAATAATTTTTATTGTCTCTTCTTTGCTTCACTGACTGTATTTTTCTGCACAAATGTGTTCGCTCAGTAGTGTGTTATTTATGCATTTTATTCTTAATGCATATCATAATTTTTATACAGTTGTCAGTGCCGATTTGAGTTCATTTCGGGCCATGGGCACAGAAAATCTACGCCCCCCACCTTCGCACTGGCAGATCGAAATTAATTACCAAAAAACCTGGTTACGTCTAGCTTATCTGGGTTTCTGGGATTCATTCTCTTGGAATGGATGTGATCATCTTATACCAATAGTTTCTGCTTTGAAATAATTCTTCAAAATTTCAAAATCTTCTGTGAAAGTAATTCAGAAAGAATTCATTTAATCCAGGGATAAACGGATTGCTTCCATGTTTGATGCGAGTTAATTCAACAAAAATTAGTGTGCGAAATCGAAATCCACAAATTAATAAAATCAAGCTTTCTCGATATCGTTCTCCCTTTCATAGTAGCAAAAATTGAGACTTCTTTGTTTGTTGGTATCATCATCATTTCAGTAAAAATTGACAACCTGAAAAATATATTTCATCTTGTAAATTTTAGGGAAACAGTAAACAATTATTCCTTGCTGCAAACATCACGTTGCCTATTTATATAGGATTGGACTACCAATTTTTCATTTTTTATCAATACTGTGTCAGGCATAAACCTGAAAATTACCAAAAGTGAAATCCTACTCAACTAACAGTTTTTGCTGCAAACTCATTTCTTATTAATCTTTATGGACAAAAAGAAATTTCCTTAGATTTTAAATTAACAAGACTTTATTCTTTGACTTTTTCTATGGCTAATGTTACTACACCTATTCTTGGGGCAGATTTTTTTCATTTTCATGATTTAGTTCTTGATCTACAGAACAAATGTCTAAGAGACATTGAAACAAAAATTCAATCAATGGCTAATGTCAAATAAACAAATATACACTAAGTTAAAATGATGTCAGGTGATTCTTTTTATCATACACATTTAGTCAAATTTCCCAGCATTACAAAATTACCCAACCCTGAGCAACCTGTTAAACATAAGGTTCTTCATTATATAGAATCAGCAGGTCCTCTAGTCGCAGTAAAACTGTGCCATTTAGCTCTGGATAGACTAAAAATAACTAAAGCAGAGTTTCCGAATACGATCCGATTGGGTCTTATGAGACTCTTCCGAAGTAATTAGGCATCCCCTATTCACATGGTGCCCAAAAAGAGAACAATGGAGTTCAAACATGGGAGATTGCCATGCTTTAAGTGCTCAAACTGTAAAAGAAAAATACTACACTCCGTTTCACCTCAAGTTGGCAGCATTAGGAAGGGTACGATGACCGAATCACAGCCACTGCCGGGTTACTCTAGAAGAAGAGTGTGACTAAATGAATGAATATCACCATATTTGGCGAGTGGAAAAAAAATGCTTGTGAAAAATTTTTTCATTAAAATTGTAGGAGCTGTCTTTTGGAAAATAGTATGAGCCACTTTTTTAATGGAGATATTTAAGGGCTTACATTTCAATATGTTTAAAAATATTGATGAATAAACTAGCAAAACTTTTCTCGAACAAAATCTCAATAGTTCTCAACATATTGATAGCAATGTTTTTTAAATGATAAAATACCGTTAAATTGTAATTCATGCTTTCATTAACTTCATTTTTAAGTGACTTAGGCCACTTTCAAAATAAACGGTTCATTTTTCTTTAATTTTCATTTATTACATCCATTTATAAAATACAAATTTCTATCTTGTTTTTTAAGAATTAATCGCCTTTTCTCAGTTATTACTATTTTAAATCCTTTTGTAATAATTATTCACATTACATGTATAAATGGCGTTTATGTATGTTAAGATATACAGAAGCACATACATTAAAGTTTTGGGATTAATTTGAAAAAAAATTATCAACATTAAAACTTATTATCTTTTATAAAATTTATATTTTATCTGAAAAAAATATATATCTCGATGCATACTTCAAAAATTATGTTTCTGACATTATATGCAAAGTTTGTGTAATATGCATAACTTTTGAGGAGAAAATAATTTGAAATAATTATTTAACAAAAATTATTTATTTTGAAATTTAGACCTATATTTATTGTAAAAAAGTTCCATTAAAAGTTTTTAAAGGAACAATGCTCTTTTATCAGGTATTCCTAAATCAAATTATATTTTATATGTATATTTAACACTTCATGTAAGAAGTGCTTAGAATCAAAATGAAAGCATAACACAAGAAAAAATTTACGTGAAGATACTTCAGGAAAAAAGATATAAGGAGCTCTTTATACACTATCTGGCCAAAAGTATCCGGACACCCAGTGGTATGGACTTAGAACACCCTGAGGCACATATTAATATGATGTTGGTCTCCCTTTTTTTTGCATGGATGACAGCCTGCACACGTTTGGGAAAACTTTCCACCATTTTTTGAAAGGTGACCATAGGAATTGTCTTCCAGGCGTCCATCACAGCAGAAGTGAATGCTTGCAGTGAGAATGGTTGACTTGGCTGGCTACGTAATCTGCGCTCTAATTCGTCCTAAAGGTATTCTATGGGATTTAGATTGGGGCTCTGAGAAGGCCAGTCCAGTTTTTGAACTCCCATTTCGTCAAACCACGTCTGTGCAAGCCTCGATGTGTCAATGGAGCAGTTATCCTGCTGGAAGAGAAATGGGCCTTCCCCAAAATATTGCCATAGAGTTGGGAGTGCAGCATTGTCCAGAATGTCCACATACATCTCAGAGTTCATGTTTCCAATCACAGTAACTAACGGACCCAGGCCAAACCACGAGAAACACCCCCACACCATTATGCTTCCACCACCAAACTTAACAGTCAGCACAATGCAGTCACTAAAGAAGCATCCGCCAAACCCGGACGCGTCCATCCTACTGCCAGACTGTAAAGCGAGATTCATTACTCCAAAGAACAGTTTTCCACATGCCCACAGTCCAATGACGGTGAGCTGTAAACCATTGCAATCGATGCTTCGCATTCTGTGGAGGGATGTTTGGCTTATGAGCGGCTGCACGACTATGGAATCCCAAGTTTTTTAACTCTCGACGGCCAGTCCTGCTGCTGACACTAATTCCTGATGAGCTTTGGAACTCCTGAGAAATTTCCACCCAACGAAGACTTGCGATTTGTTTCACTACCCTTTTCAGAGTTCTGCGGCTGCGTTCACCAAGTATTTTTGGCCTACCGGTTCATTTTTCTGCCGTTTCACTGCCTCAACGTTTCCACTTCACAATTACATCACTCACATTGAATTTAGGCTTCTGTAGAATGTCCGCAATCTCGCGAACTGATTTCCCACAAAGGTGGCATCCCACTATTACTGCCACGATCAAGCTGACTAAGCTCCTTTGACTTACTCATTGCCTCACAAACGCATAAATACAATCTGACAAACCACTACCAACACTTTTATATCTTTTAATTACGTATCAAATTGCGTCACTCGCCAGAACCACTTTTTTAAGGGGTGGCCGGATACTTTTGGCCAGATAGTGTATAATATATATTTTTAAAAACACTGTCAAAAAAAAAACTTGAAATTTGATTTTCTTAAATAAGGTGTGTGATTTAAAATGTTAAATCAAAAAATAAAATTGTGAAACCATTTGCCTGTGCATTAAATTTTATATTTAAAGCACAGTTTCCAGAGTGAGGGGCGAGGACCCTGTTCCACGTGTCACTCCAAAGTATGCGAAATAAGTGTTTACATAAAAAACTGTTTTAATAGTTGATTATGTATACACTTATACTACATTAGTAAAGATTAATATCTTAATTTTTATACCATGGTCAAGTGATGAGGACGTCTCCTCTGGTACCCTTCTCTCCAAACTACCATACCACGCTAACAGGAGGACATTGATGATATTTTTTTTACAAGTCATCAGCACTCATTATTTCTGAATAGCTATCCGAAGAGTCACTGTTCACAGATATAATGAAATTTTGATTTTCCCAAATTTCATCAACAAGTCCATCAATTTTCCATATCTCTTTCTCTTTTTTGATTACATGATTGATGCAATTCTTCCAATTTTGAGTTGACACGTTCTCTATTCCCTTTATCACAAGTTCCCTTATTTCGTTAAGTTTTAAAGTCTTATTTCCTCTTGCAACATAACTTTTTATTCAGCTCCAAATCATCTCAATTTGATTGAGCTTGCAGTGATAAGGGGGTAATCTTAAAATTTTGTGACCAAATTTTTTTTGCTATTTCTTCCACTTTGTAACTGTCATATAAATGCTTTACTTCAATTACTTTCTGCAGAAGCTCAATTTTTATCAAATCTTCGTTCCATGCAACTTTCTTTAGTAACAACCACTCTTGAATAGCACTTTTTTTCCAAGAACTTGTAGGAATTTTCTCTTTTTTCACGGAATGGTATGGGGAGTTGTCCATTACAATAATGCTTTGGGGCTTTAATTTTGGCATAATAGTTTCAAACCATGTTTCAAAATGGTTACCATCCATTTCTTCATGGTAGCCCCCAGGTTTTTTTCCAATAAAAATATCAGCCGCTTCCCGAACAAATCCTTCTTTGCTTCCAGTGTGAGTTATTGTAAGCCTCCTTCCTTTGTCTTTAGGTGCAGTCAAACCTACTGTTAAATTGAAAGATGAGGCTTCATAACTGCTTTTAATAGTTGTGTCTTACCACTCTCGAGTTTCTGAATCTCCTTCATTCACCCAGGTCTCATCCAAATAATAGACTGGCGCATTTTCTTGTCATAAATTTCTGATTTGTTGCAAATAATTTCTGCACCATAAAATTATATCTTACCTTTCAAGAAGCACAGCCTGTCTTTTCCTTTTTTCAAATTTGAACCCCATGTCCTTTAGTAATCTGTATAAGGTGGACCGGCTAACGTTCTTCGAAAAAATTTCAGCATCATCATTTACTTCCTTCAGAACTTTGGTTAATGTAAAAATCTCATTTTTTCGAAAAAAGCCATGAATTTTTCGCTGAATGCACAACAATGTGAAGTCGTCATATTTCACCAGCCTAAGGCACCGGGTCATTTTTTACCAGGAGAACTTACAGCACTTAATGCCTTCTTTTCTTTCTTCATACGGAAAACAGTTCTTTTCGAAACGCCAGTCAGTTCAGAAACCTTTTTCACGATTTCTCTGATGGATTCTTGCGGGTTTTCTTCTCGAAGTCGAGAATAAACATTCAATATGTTATTCTGAGCTCCGCTTCGGATAGATTTTCCTCGCTTCGATGGTAAATATGGGGAGGTTGGTGACATTTCAATCTCAGACATGTTTAAAATGTCAAAAAAAACAAGAACAAAGATAGTAGCACGAGAGATCAAAATAGTACGTATGAACGATACAAAGCGAATGGCATTGATTTGGCGGGAATGTTTAGGTAACTCTGTCAAGGATGTAATCTTGAAAGCCAGTTTTTAGCCAAGTGAAGTTTCATCAAATTGTTGTTTTTCAACTGTATTCGTTCACAGGTATTAAGGAATAAATGCTTTTAAGATGTGATTAATTTATAACTTAAAATATATCCTTAAAATCACAATTTCGATAATACACAATACTTTTTAACAATTTTCTATGCATTTGCTTTCATTTAAATTCTAAAACAAGTTGGAACTACTTTTCAAGCGAATTGTTACATTTCCTACCCTTCCTAATGCTGCCAACTTAAGGTGAAACCGAGTATAGGGTTTGCAATCCGTGTCATGTTTTCAATCCCGGGATTTCAGGATTACATTATCCAAATCCTGGGACTGGTCCTGGGATTAGGATTGGACTATTTATTAAAAATACTTACATATTGGCATAGTTGAAATTGCATGATAAAATTGAAAATATAATTAAAAATGGATTTAATATTAATTTAATGAAACAAATAAAAATAGTACTTAATGAAATTTTTAAAAAAAAGCATTTTTTGCGTTTCTGTAAATGAGCTTATAAAAACACAGCTCCTCCAACGTTTCATCGTTTGAATGGCTTCTTATTAACACGCTTTTTTATAAGTTTCATTTGCATGTAATTTTTGTTACAAATCGTCCCGCCATAGAAAATGCACGTTTGAATTCTTTACTAGTAGGCATTATCGTCATTAAATAGGAGTATGTTCTTTTCAGGTAGTCACTATGTCTCCTTCCATTTTCAAAAAAGAGAAATTTCTTTTTAAATTTTTGATTACAGTCTCTCAAATCTAATAGACTGCATTGATGCATATACCTCTTTGATAACTTTATTTAGTTCTGCTACAACTAATGGTTTTTGTATATAAATTGATCCATTTATTACATCAGAATGTGAATCAATTTCAAGTGTTACCTCATTTGAAATCGAAGATCCAGTTGCATGAGCTGTTTGTAATGCAATGGGATTTGAAGTGTCTCGAGTCTTCCAAGCAGGTCCACTGTTAATTAACGGCATTTAATTGAAGAAGGAACTGTGACAAAATCTATTCTTGTGATGTTGCGTATATTATTGAGTAAGCAATGCAGTGAGCGCGAAATTCTCCCATATGAGAAATGAGAGCTGTGCATATATTTTTTTTAACTATAGCACTTATAATTGCACAAAAAAAATTCTTTGTACATATTTCATAAGCGAAATATAAATTTTTGAAAAATTAAATTCTTAGAAAATTTTTATGAGGAAAAAGTTTTTAAATATAATTTAGGCAAAAATTAATTCCTGGAATTAGTTATTTTAATCCCATGATTTCAGGATTGGAAAAAACCGGGATCCCTGGGTTTCAGAATTCCAGGACTGAAACCCCTACTAGATAAACTTAACTCAGTGGCGCAACAGCCCATAAGGACCAAGGCCTACTGTGCCCAACTCAGTATACGCGACCCTGAGCCCTGAGATGCATTAGCACATGTTCCGGTCAGGTGGTCAGTGTGACGCGAAACCCCCAGTGTTAAGTTCCCAAGTAAGCTTGGTTCCCATTTATCGACCCACTGAAGGGACGAAAGGCTGAGTTGACCTTGCCCAGCCGGGGTTTGAACCTCGGACCTGTGGTGTGGAAGTGCGATGCACTAACCACTCTCAGCTGCTGGGCTTCTCCCCTACTAGATATTTTCCAAAAATTCTAAGTTAGCTGCCACCGGACATCCTGAGGCTGGGAGAAATGTCCGTTTTCTGATTCCACTCGCGATGGGGAGAAAGTTACAGAAGAAAATAAGAGAAAACGTATCAAATCTCATGGTTTAACATATGCCCGCCTCGAACCCTTCAAGGTTCAACATCTAAGAAAACTGACATTATGTGTTTACAGTACAAAAAAAGTAAATAAGATACATTAAATGTAATAACAGATTCACAATACTTTGAAAAAAAATATCAAAATTTAATTCGGACAAAAATTAAATCCTGGGATTTTTGAAAAAACCACCTGGATTCCAGGACTGCAAACCCTAAAAAATACCCAATCCCGTGTATAGCTGATTTCACATCTGAATTACATGGTGCAAAAGTATTTAATCAAATTTACTTTCCTTAAGGCATATCATCAAATACCAAATTAATCCAGTTGATGTTCCAAAATCGACTATTTGTACATCCTTAGGGTTATTTGAAACTACAAGAATGCAATATGGACTGTGTAATGCATCAGCCACATTCCAAAGGTTCATAGATGAGGACATGAGATTTACCTGGTGTTTACGCCTTTGTGGATGACATTTTAATTGCTTCGAAAGATCATAATGAATGTTTAGAACATGTCAAAATACTATTTTCCAAATCACAAGAGTATAGTTTTTGCATCAATGTCACAAAATGTAATTTCAGAAGAAGTTCTCTAAATTTTTTAGGATTTAAAGTTTACAAAAACGGTATTGAATCTCTACTTGACCGAGTGCAATGCATTGTTGTGCAATGTACCAAGTGCAGCCCACACGAACACAACTATGTATATTTTTAGGGATGTTCTGCTTTTACTGCAGATTTATTCCAAAAGCAGCAGATATGCTCCATTTTTTTGTGAAATATTTAGAAGGACATAGAATAGGAAAAAATTCTGATGTAATGTTAAAAAAATCTGAACAATGGAAATGGAACGATACAAAAAATTCCTTCTTGAAAGCATTACAAGTAATTGCGCAGGCTACTTTGTTAAGACATCCTATACTGGTACACTCCTAAATGTGAGGGTTGATGCATCTGATGTTGCTGCAGCTCTCTCAGGAAGAAGGGGAACCAATTGCCTTTTATTCCTTGAAATTAAACAATAGTCAACAAAAACGGCCAACTTATGAAAGGAAACTTTTTCTATTTATTCAGCAATAAAAAAAAATTTGAAACACATGTTAGAAAGCAGGAAATTCTAAATTTATATGGATCAGAAACCCTTAATATATGCCTTCAAGTAAAATTCAGATAAATGTTCACCTAGAGAATTACAGCATCTTGATGTAATATCTCAATATTTCATTGACATCAGATATGTACAAGGATCTAACATCCTTTCTGAATTTTTGTGAGCTAGCCGGTCAAAAGAATGATCCTAAAACTCAAAAGTTTCTACAGGATAAAGGTTTCTCACTTCAACTTGTACTAAAACCTTGTCAAAAGAGTGATTCTGAACTAATGTGAGACATGTCAATTGACTCACCACAGCTATTAACTCTGAAATAATTTTGGAAACTGATTTTCATTCAGTTACTTAACATTTCGGATTTAGGAATAGCAGCCATGACGAAACTAATATGTGCATGATATGTTTTTGCCAAATATGAAATGACAGCTGCGAGAATGGGTATGACGCTGGGAACCTTGTCAAAGATCTAAAGTTCAGCACTCACACCTTACAAAAGCTCAATTGGAAACATTTAATTTATCTGATGCTTGATTTTGAGAAACACACTTCAATATTTTCGATCTATTACCTCCATCTGATGGTTATACCTACCTAATAACAATGGTTGACAAATTCTCGAGAAGCTATTCCCATTGCAGATATGAGAGCCAAAACCATTTGTTGGTCAGTTTTTCATATCTGGATAGAAGGATTCAGTTGCCCTGTGACAATAACTTCAGATCTAGGCTTGCAGATGTGATCATTTTTATATCACAAGTTTTCTAAAATCTTGGTGCAAACTAAATTCACACTACGCTGTATCAATGGGATCATGGACAGATTTCTTTGCCATTTGTAATTACCTATAAAGGTACATGAAAACCTAAGTGGTTGGAAATACTTCCAATAGTTCTCTTGGGAATCCACACAGCTGTCAAAGGAGACATCAAAGCATCATGCGCAGAGCTGGTGTATGGTACAACTTTCTAATTTCCCAGCAATATGACTGAAATATCTATCATCCCACCTTGTAATGATATTTTTCTTGATTGTTAATGAAAAATATGCTTGAAATGAATCCAGTTGCTACATCCAATCACAAACAAATAAAATTTTATGTAAATCCTTCCTTAAAGACTTTTTTGCATGTGTTTTTCAGAGTTAACTGTGTGAAGTCTCCTTTGTGTTAACTATACATAGGTCCTCAGTAAGTTTTTAAATGAACTGTGTAAATACTATTGATTTGAATGGTCGAAAATCAACTGTGTTCATAGATCACATTAGACCTACATAGTTAATTCCAACTTATGAATGCAAAAAACTCCAACACTACCAGCAGCAAAAATTGTCTGTCCTAAATCTTAACAGTCTTTGAACCATCAGTCTGCTCCACGCAAAACAGTGACAATTAGATCAGGCAGAGGAGTTCATTTTCCAGCCAAACTTTCAACATATAGAACTTGCTAACATCATGTATTCTTTGACTTCATTGAAACATGCATATTAATATATCTAAATTGCATCTTTTGTGTCAGAGCAAATTACAGGTATGCAAAGTTATCATCTACAAATTCTTTTTTCTTTCCACACTTTTATATTATAGTTGTTTATTTAAATGTGTATATATGTTATGTATGTGTATTGTATTTGAACTTGTGTATTTTCACAACCTATTGGTGACATTATATGAAACAAAGCACATTGTTGCCAATTTAGTATGTAACGATACATGCAAAATCAAAGTTGCCAACTTTGCAAGTTTTCTCAAATACTGGCATTGTTGCAATAGTGTGTAAAGTACAATTTTATTTTGTATTTGCATTACATATGTTATATTGTATTCTTGTGTTGTTTCATAGTACATGTCTATCATATCCTCTGTCACTGGGGGAAAATCTGTAGTATCTGGCAATGCAAAAATCAGTTGATATCAATCAGTTGCCTTTTAGCAATGGTAGTACAAGCTTGGGGGGGGGGGAACTAAACAATGAAGTGAGCATTAAAGTTGGTCAATATTTTTACACTCTGAAATGAATGTAATATTATTTCATTTATAAGATATTTTAATTGTGGTGCAACACAAATAACACTATATAATTATGTGCATCATTTTCTTTGCTCAAAGAACAATGAAATAAATTTAAATGTATGATTTTTTCCCGATATTAGGCTTTGATGTTTGTAGTTTTATCATTGGTTATATTTAAAAATATTTTCAGTATTGTTTTTATTTAAAAAATTGGCTTTATTTCATCTTTTTTTTTTTAATGCTAGAAATATATTTGTAAGATTGTTTAAAACATTTTCACAGAGCTTTAAGAATGTGTTCACTCAATACCAACATTAGTAGGTAACAAAAACATAGCTCTTTTATTTTTTATAATTTTGAATGCAAGCTATATGTGCAAGCGTACTTCTTAAAATGTATTTTAAATACTTATCAAGATATTTATATAGGGTCAAAATTAATTTTATTCTTTTTATATGCACTTGTAAGCTCAGGTATATGATGTCCACACACATTTTATGCTACTTTTGTTGCGTGTCTACTTTTTTTGAAGTAGAGCTTTAGATTTTTATATAAAATTATTTTTATTCAACATTGTCAGTTTAAATATAAATGACATTTTTTTCTCTTTTTTACAAGCAAATACTTATTTTGTATTATTTATAAATAAAATTGTCACATAGCTGTTATGATAATTGTGATTTATTTTGTATTGTAATAAAATTGTTTTGTTGTTCCGTGTGTAGAATATAGATGACAATGAACCTGTGCATGTAATATTTTGATAGTGATAATTATGCTTCAAAAAATAGTTCATTACTGATAAGATTCTCAGTGATTCATTAAAGAACATGACAAGAATAATACTAATGATTTTCAAAACTTGTAAAGTTATTTTTTGTATGTAAATAAGTTTTACTATATAGGACAGATATAAGTCAAGAATTGAGATAGGTATAAGGAAAAAAATATGTATTATCTCAACCTATTGGAGACATTATATGAAACGAAGCATGTGGTTGCCAATTCAGCATGTACTTACTACACATAGGAAATCGTGGTTACCAACATTGTGAATTATTAATAGAGTTAGTGATTGTTGCGATAATACATAAGTATCAAAAATAAAAATACACTGCTGGCCACCGTAAATGCAACACCAAGAAAAACGAGATAGCACAACAAAATTTATTTTGTAGATAACATGTTGACCAAGTATCAAATGATTAAATTTATAGACTTCTGTGAAGTGTGGTTCCTGCCAGAATCAGTAGCCAGAGTAGCCGCCATTGTTGGAGATCACTGCTGCCACACGCCTCGGCATTGATTCAAAGAGACTTTGGATGTGTTCTTGGGGTACAGCAGACCAAGCAGCTTCCACACGTTGCCAAAGTTGATCTGGTGTGGCAGCTGGGGGTGTAATCTGGGTCAATCGTTGAGTAACCATGGACCACATGTTTTCTATCAGTGAAAGATCCGAAGAGCGAGCCGGCCAGGGAAGCAATTCAATCTGGTGAGTGACGAAGAACCTTTAGACAATGCGTGTCATGTGTGGTCGCGCATTATCCTGTTGAAATATGGCTGTGGCCAAGCCCTGAAGGTAAGGAAGGACAACTGGCTCCATCACCTCAGAGATGTAGTGCTGGCTGCTTAAAGTACCGGCAATGCATGCAAGAGGACTGCGAGAGTGATATCCAATACCGCCCCATACCATAATACTTGGTCCAGGACCAGTGTGGTGGCACATAACGCAGCTGTTCAGCATCCTCTCTCCACAGTGTCTCCAGACTCGAATCCGACCATTATGGTGTTGTAGACAGTTGCGTGACTCGTCAGTAAAGACAACTTCATTCCATTCTGCCTGTTGGCCTTTACTTCTTTCGCCATGCAGATCTATCTGTGTTCTCTGCTAACCGTATCTGACGTCATTGCAAATCGTGTTCGTTTTTCATTGGTCATGACGTCAGAGGCGGTTAGTATATGTATGTTTTTTTCTTTATGGAGAGAATTGGAGTTCCAGACATGTATGCCACCAAGACAGAGGACTTTACTTTAGATTAGTTGGTGGAAAATGTATTTAAGTTATGTTATGGTGTTTTTTTATGACCTAAGTGATAGTCATACACCTTGATGAGAAAATATTTTTAATAAACTTAAAAACTCAACTACTGTGTGCTTCCCTACAGAGTCAAACCACACGTTACCTGCAAATTTCAGGTAACAGAAAAGGTTATGGGCCCAGATCTTGACCCATTTAACCGACCAACGCAGTAGTAACCTGGCTGTGACTCAGTTAACCTTGCACATTCGGAAGGAAACCAACAGTGCTGCCCAGTCTTCTGTTGGTGACCTGACTCCTGAAGATCCAGTGTTTCTAAAAAAGGTTCTGCATCTGAATTCTTTGAATGCTAACTTCACAAAGGTTTTTGTGATGGGGGCCTGCTGTCATCAATTTCCACTTTAAAACACTTTCTCCAGAATTTCAAGGTATAGTGCAAATTTTGTACCATTGGCCTGATGAGGATTTTAAACTTGATAAAATTGAGATTGAATTAATTGCCGAAGAAAATCGGTTAAAACAGTTAAAAAAATGATTTAAGTAAGTTAGAATTTACTGATAATTCTGTTAGGGCTTATGCTACTAGTAAATTTAAACAGAATGTTTCTGAAAATTTTAAACCGGAACTGGATGGAAATAAGTAAATTTAAGAAATGTAAAATTAAAGATAGAATAGGGCCTTGCTATTTATGTAAACAAAAAGGGCATTTAAAGAGAAACTGTAGATATTTAAATTCTAATTCCTCAAAATTTAGTGCATCTATTTTAAATTATTGTTTTGAAGAAAAAGGTAAAAACGAAATTTTTGTTACGGAGACTAATGTAAATGAAGTAATTGATAAATTCAATTGATACTGCTGCTACGCGACATTTCTGCAATAATATAAATTTGTTTAGTGATTTAAAGAATATAGAGGGTAAAACTATGTCATTAGCCGTAGGTGGATTAGAAAGTCCAATAGAAGGTATAGGTACTGTTAAATTTTATATAAAGTTAAATGGAAGACAGCATTCTATTACTTTAAAAAACGTTATGTTTTCACCTAAATTGAGACGAAATCTGTTATCAGCGCCTTTATTAGAAAAGGCAAATTGTACCTTTAAATGTGAAAATGGTATATTATGGTTTTTTTGCACCCAAAGGCGAGAAGTTATTCTTTGCTAAAATGTTCAATGACTTGTATTTCTTAAAATCCAAATATCATGTTAAAGATGTGTATAACAATGTAGAAAGTTCTAATGTAAAAGAGTGAAATAAGCATTATTCTGGAAATATTGTGCTGTGGCATAATCGATTTTGTCATATGAATATATTGACTATTTAGTCCAAACTAGTAAAGTTTCGGCAGTGAATGGTTTACCTAAATTTAAAAATGAGAAATTAGACTGTGAAAGTTGTAAATTAGCTAAAACGAAACGTGTCTCTTTTAAACCTATTGGTAGAATAAGAAGTACTAGACCTTTACAGTTGGTACACATGGACGTATGTGATCCTTTACCTGTTGGAGCTAAGTATTTTCTGTCCATCACTGATGATTTTTCCAGAATCGTGACCTGCTTTCCTCTTAAAGAAAAATCTCAAGTATTTGAATATTTTAAATATTTTCAAGCTAATGCTGAAAGAGTTTTGAATCGTAAAATATTAAGTGTACAATGTGACAATGGTATGGAATTTTGTCATTCTAAATTTTCCAAATATTTAAATGAACTAGGTATTAGATGTGAAAGGACGAATACTTACACACCTGAGCAAAATGGTGTATCCGAACGATTTAATTTAACTGCTATGGATTGTGTTAAGGCTATGCTTAATACCAGTGGAATTGAAAAATGTTTTGGGGCAGAAGCCTTAGTCTGTTTTTCTTATATTTAAAAATAGAATTTGTCATAAATTTAAAGATAAATCCCCGTATGAGCTTTATTTTGGCCGTAAGCCAACTGTATCAAATCTTAAGGTATTTGGATGCCATGTTTATGTGGGAACTCCTAAGCAGCTCTGGAATAAATTAGATTTACGTGAAAAACACGGAATAATGCTTGGCTATGCTTGTTCAACTAGAGGATACCGTATTTGGTTACTGAATGAGAAGAAGTTAATTGAAACTTGCAACGTACTTTTTGATGAAACTAAAAGAGTTTGAAACGGCATTTTAAATTTCCCTAGCCCTAACAGTAGAAAAACAGAATGGATGGAATTTAAATTTAATAATCCTTTTAACACATTTAGTTATGATGATCCTGACGATTCGGGTAAAGCTGTAGTTAGCGATAGCTCAACAGTAAATGCTCCAGTTGAAAACTCATCATCTAATTTAAAATTATGCAGATCAATTCCTTTTTATAGAGAAGCAATCTTGCGTAAAAACGTTAAAAGGTATGATATTTACTATAGAGATAAAGGTGTTAGATTAAGGTCATTTAATGATGTAGAAAAATATTGTGAAGATAATGTTATACTATATGATAAAAGTTTATTTGACTTCAATTCAACTGTGGATCATAACGCTAATCATCCTGAAGCTTCGAATATTGAAATTTTGATCCCTAGACATTTTAAAGATGCTAAAAACTCTCCCCAGTCTGATAAATGGCCAGATGTAATGAAAGAGGAAATTAAATGTAATGAAAGAAAGAGATGTATGGGAATTAGTTCCCGCCCCTCAAGATTCTAAAATTATAGGATGTTGATGGGTTTATACGCTTAAAACTGATAGTAAAGGCAAAATTTGTAGGTACAAAGCTAGATTGGTTGCACAGGGACATAACCAACAAAAGGGAGAATCTTATGATGAAACGTGTAGTCCCGTAGTAAATTTTTCTCTTGTTAGATTGTCTTTTGTCTTATTTGTATGCCTCTTAAAATGGACTCATTGTCAATTGGATATACACTGGTGTCCAAAAGCTAAGCATAATTGATAATTAAAGAATGAAAAAGGAACTGTAAATCTGAATGGCGGGAAACGTGATATGCGAGTGTAAAATGGTTATAAAATAAGGAAGCAAATCAAAAGAATGATAATTAATTTTATTATCCACAGTAGCAGTTTGAAAGAAAACTGAGCATATCAAGGATTCACACTTTAAAGAAAAAATGAAAGAAAACATTAAATAAAATACTGATGCTGCAGTTTAATAAGGCGTGTGGTCATCTCTGACAGCCAGCACGCTGCACAGCTATTTACCATACTTGCTATGACATGATGAATGAGATGTAGGCTCAAACGGTCCCAAGCTTCTTGGAGAGCTCTCTCCAGTTCTGTAACAGAGCTTGGTGGGTGCGAAAGGGCTGCAATTTGTCTCCCGAGCATATCCCATACATACTCGATAGGATTTAAATCAGGGGAGTTTGCAGGCCACGACATGCGCTGGATGTTTTCCGTTTCAAGGAAGTCATCAGTCAACACCGCTCGGTGACATGGGGCATTATCATCCATGAATATGAAGTCAGGATCGACAGCACCTCGAAACAAGTGAACATAAGGCTCAAGAACTTCGTCTCTGTATCTTTGAGCAGTCACAAACCCCGTGTCATAGAAATAGAGGTCTGTGCGGCCGTCCATCATGATGCCTGCCCGTACCATTACTCCCCTTGATGGAAAATGATGTCTTTCCGTTATGTTTCTTGGTTCAAAACATGTACCACGTTCTCTCCATATCGTTACCCACAGAGAATAACTTCTCAGACTAAACCGGGACTCATCACTGAACATCACATTGGCCCACTCTCCCACCCTCCAATGTTGATGCCCCTCAGGGGGCTCACCTTCTTTGGGTGGGTACGGGTGTCACAATCCCGAGGTGCCCTAGTGATCTTTTGGCAAGGGCTCACTCTCTTGTGATTACGGGTTTCGCGCACCCGCCTCTCCCGAGCGATCTTTACTTCTTTTCTTTCACCTTTATTTCCCCCACTTCCTTTTCCGCCATAGTTAAAAAGAAAACACTGGTTTTTATTTCCTAAGAATACATATCCAGGAATTTCATTTTATGGTTTATCCCCTTAGTGGGTCTTGCTTTATTATTGATTTTTTCCTTACATATTATCTTTAATTTTACTTGCGACGAAGTCCTGTGGCAGACCAGGACTGAGTGGAATGAAGTTGAGTCTGATGGTTTTTTCACAACTGGTATGACGACACAACAGACTGCTCCCTGGGAAAACTGGCACTTGGAGCGAGGTTTTAAACTTCTGAGGATCTTTGGACTGGTGAGGTGGGGTTTTGGAGGAAGCGGCCATGTAGAGGGTACCGGAGAAAAGCTGAGTTTTGCGTCTTAGGCTGCCAGATAGTACAGGAGCCCAGGGCAGCCTAACCAGCATGTCCTGGCTGCTCTATCAGCTGGTGTATAATCTCGCCTGCCTTGTAGCTCCAGGTGGTGTCTGGATGGAGTCCTACATTGCAGAGTGGGGGGCTCTCCCGAGGCCACTGCTGGTTGCTGAATCTGGGGCTAGCCCCAGCAAACTGGTTCTCTGAAAATCAAAAGGGATTCTCCTCCTCCTTTCTCAAAAACAAAATCAAAATACAAAAAAATAAGGAAAAAGATAAAAACGCATTCTTTAAAATCCCCAACCCAACACATGGTGGTCAGCCCACTAACTCTCAAACTTGCTCCGAATCTTTTCCCAAATTTATTGTTCTTCATGCAACTGATAACAGGAAACTTTCCAATGCTTCACCTTTTCTTATCTCTAAAGCTGTACAAGGTTATCTATAAAAAATTACCATCCGATGATTTACTGATAGAAACAGCAACACAAGCACAAGCAAATAATCACCTACAATGTACAAATCTTTCAAACATTTCTATTACTGCTACTCCTCACAAAACACTCAATTCATCCAAAGGAGTGATTTACTACCCAGATCTGATACCTTTACCCGATTCTGAAATTGAAGAAGAGCTAGCTTCTCACGGGGGGGGGGGGGAGTGGAGGCTGTCAGAAGAATAACTTCCATAAAAGACGGTAAAACTGTAGCTTCTCCATTATTTATACTCACATTTTCTAAACATACATTACTAGAAAACATACTAATTGGTTACTTAAACATTAAAATAAGACCTTACATCCCTAACCCTCTCAGATATTTTCGCTGTCAAAGTTACGGTCATGGAACAGCTTCTTGTCGCGGCGTTGTTACCTGCAATAAATGCAGTAGTACGGAGCATGCCAGCGAAGCATGTACGACAGAACAGAGAAAATGTGCAAACTGCAAGGGGGAACATGTTGCTTATTCCAAAATCTGTACAAAATGGCAGCAAGAAAATGAAATACAAAGAATCAAAGTACTTGAAAATCTTTCGTATTCTGAAGCAAAGAAACGGGTGGTCAATATCTTACCACCTCGAACTTCCAGTTCTTATGCTAATGCAGTAGTAACCAACACAAAATCGAAAAAAGATACTGCAACTCAAACAGACATAGGAACTCAAACAGAAATTAGCAACATAGAAACACCAACAAACATTGACAATTTAACTTCTGAATCTCATAAAAATTCCCCAATAGCTCAAAAACCCATTACAAATAACTTAATTGAACAGGAAACAACTCTATCTCCCCCTGAAACATCTTTCACGGACCTAGAGTCCTTAAACCTAGACAAACGGTCTCCTGAAACATTGCACCTCTCAGTACCTTCCGATTCTGAAGTTTTGATGGAAATAGACAAAATTTCTACCAAACGGCCAGCTACTGGCAATGTCCAGGAAGCTGCCAAATTACTGAAGCCATCAATTCGAATAGAATCGGGTGGAATTCAAACCACCAAAGAATTAGAAGACGTTATGCTTTTCGGTAAAAAAGGGAAATCAAGACAGCTATTTACCAATAAAGTACAACTCCGAAAAGCCTAAAGGCTCTCCCTAGCTGAAGTATTAGTAAAATAATTCAGTGGAATTGTCGTGGTCTCTGGAAAAACTTAGAGGATTTAAAATCGTTAGTGAAGGAACATTTACCTGTGTGCTTTTAAAACCATCATACACATCCAACATACGAGGATATTCCATTCTTCGGAAGGGACTGCAATGCGGGTGGAAGAGCTTGTGGTGGCGTGCCTCTACTCATCAACCATGCGACACCCTTCTCCCCCGTCCTAATTCGCACATCGCTTCAAGCTGTTGCAGTGCAGGTTTCTATTTTTTCTACAGTTACAATCTGTAATGTATACCTACCACCCAACGCACCCTTGAATTTTAGAGAACTCCAAGAGCTTATAGATCAACTTCCATCACCATTCATCCTTTTGGGTGACTTCAATGCTCATCATTTGCTATGGGGCTGCCAAGATGTGAATTCTAGAGGAAAAGTGGTCGAAAAGCTTCTTACAGAACTTGACCTCACCTTGTTAAACGACGGCTCTAACACCTATTTTCATTCTCCAACCCAATCATTTAGTGCCATTGATTTGTTCATATGCTCTCCATCATTGCTATTAGATCTGACATTTAGTGTTCTTGGAAACCCCTTAGGTTGCGATTACTTCCCAGTGGTAATATCTTACGCTACACCAATTCCGTGTGCGACTCTTCGCCAACCGCGGTGGAAGTTTGATCAGGCCGACTGGGAAACTTTCAGGACTCAAGCAGATATAACAGAAGAAATGGTAAGCTCTGGCTCAATAGATGAAGCAGTATCTCTTTAGTAACATCTTGTATCCTATCTGCAGCTAATAATGCAATTTCACAACCATCCTCTCGACTCCCCTGTTTCCCCAAACCTTGGTGGAACAAAGAATGCCAAATGGCAAAAAAGGATCAAAACAAGGCTTGGAATCGGTTTCGACGTTACCCTACTCCAGACAACATGATTGCTTTTAGTAAAGCTCGCGCACGTGCCAGGAAAATCCACCGGCAACGTAAAAGGGAATCGTGGATAAAATATGTTAATAACATCACATGTTCAACCTCAAGTAAAGAGGTTTGGAACAAAATCCGTAAGCTCAGTGGAAAATACAGTGCTAGCCCTGTCTCCATGCTTGTAAGCAATGGAGTCTATCAATACCATCCCTGAAATTGCCAACACTCTTGCCGAGACCTTCGCTAAAACGTCTAGTTGCGACAACTATACCCCCGCATTTCAAGCGCTAGAGCGTGAAGAAGAGAGGGTTAGGTTGAATTTTTCCTCTTCAAACAAAGACTACAACTCCCCGCTAACACTCCTTGAATTTCACGTAGCCCTGCATCGCTCGGGTAACACAGCAGCAGGTCCAGACGGGCTACACTATATTATGTTACGGCATCTATCCCAAAGTTCTATCCTCTCCTTTCTATTATTGTTCAATCGCATCTGGGAAACCCAAGTTTTTCCCACATAGTGGTGTCAGGCCCACGTTTTACCATTTCCAAAGCCTGGTAAACATCCAACATCAGCAAATAATTACCGCCCTATTGCCCTCACAAGCTGCTTATGCAAGCTGATGGAGTGCATAGTTAGTGCGAGGTTGATGTTCCACCTTGAGTCACATCTCCTTTCACCACTTTAAAGTGGATTTCGGAAATCAAGATCGACCACAGACAATCTCATTCGGCTAGAGACTTCCATCAGAGAGGCTTTTGTCAAGAAACAGTATAGCATCTCTGTTTTCTTTGACATTAAAAAAGCCTATGACATGTCTTGGAGGTATGGCATACTTAGAGACCTATATGCAATGGACATCAGAGGGAATTTGCCAGTTTTTATCAAAAATTTTTTAAACCATCGTTCTTTCCAGGTACGCCTGCGTTCATTTTATTCAAATATTTTTATCCAAAAACAAGGTGTCCCGCAAGGGTCTGTTTTAAGCGTACTTTTATTTATTATTAAAATTAATAGCATAACCCATCATATAAATCAGGGGATTCAGTGTTCTCTATATGTGGACAATGTACAAATATCGTACTCGTCTAAATTCCTCAATGTTGCAGAACGACAAATTCAGACCTCTATTAACAACTTCACTAAATGGGCTGAACAGAATGGTTTTGTTTTTTCAACAGAAAAAACGGTTAGTGTTGTATTCCAAACCCTAAGCTTTTTATTGGTAGAAACCTCATTAAAGTTGTTAAGGAGTTCAAATTTCTAGGTCTTATATTTGACCAATCTCTCTGATTCCATCGTCATTTAAAAGATCTCAAAATCAGAAGTGCCAAGGCCCTAAACATCCTCAAAGTATTAGCAAATACTCGCTGGGGAGCAGACCGAACATCCTTGCTTCGCCTCTACAGAGCTCTGATTAGATCAAAACTGGACTATGGATCTGTGGTCTACAGTTCTGCGTGCAAATCTCTTTTGAAGATCTTGGATCCAGTGCATCATCAAGGCTTAAGACTTTGTCTGGGAGCTTTCTGTACATCACCGGTTGAGTCCCTCTATGCTGAAGCCTACGAACCCCCATTAGATTTGCGGAGGAAGTATTTATGTTTGAACCATTTTATGAAAATCCAATCAATGAAAACAAATACTGCATACTCCTATTTATTCAATTTTAGCCTTTATGATTTTAACAGTCATCGTTCATCCCTAACTTACTCGCAACCTAACTTACTCGCACTTTAGAATTAGAGACCTGATTAATGACTTAAATCTGAACATTAGAAGAATTGCTCTGTGCAGGATTTCTGAGGTGCCCCCTTGGAAAGTGATTTATCCTAGGGTTGATTTTACCCTTTTATGCTACTCAAAAGCATGCACTCCTGTGAGTACATACAGAACACTGTACTTGGAACACAGAGATCTTTTTTCCGACTATGAACCTATCTTCACGGATGGCTCAAAGTCTGAATCCCATGTTGGTTCGGCGGTAGTTTCTCTGAGCACTGTAATTACAGACGCTCTACCAATTTCAGCATCCATTTACACTGCTGAACTTCATGCGCTAAGAATAGCTATAGAATATATTTCACTGTCATGCGGTAAAAAGTTCATTATTTACACAGACTCCCTGTCAGCCCTTCAAAGCATTGTCTCTTTACATTCATTGTCTCATCCCATCCTTGTGGACATCACATATGCTTTGGCTAATCATCTTAAGAAGAAAGATATCAGATTTTGTTGGATCCCAGGACATGCCGGAATAACTGGAAATGAACTGGCTGATACAGCTGTACGATCAGCGACAGGCTCTTCAGAAAGGTTCCCTATTCTGCACTCTGACCTGAAAGCTTGCTTCAGGCAGAAACTGCAAAGTGTATGGCAATCAAACTGGGACCAACAAACTGAAAATAAGTTGCATAGCGTCATGCCCGTTCTTGCTCCAACTGTGCCATCATCAAGCAAATGCTGTGAGCAGGTGATATGGATTAGACTGCACCTTAGACACACCCGCCTAATGCATAGTCATCTTCTGTTTGGTGAACCACCACCCTATTGCGAGATATGTAATGTCCCCCTATCGGTGAAACACATACTCTGTGATTGCCCACATTCAAATCATCTTAGACATCGGCTTTTTAACTCTGTTGATTTTACTATATGCAGTATTTTAGCAATAGCACCAATTCCACACTTGTGTTTAAATTCCTAAGCATCACAGGTTTTATTCATCATATCTAATTTTAATCTATAGATTCTAAGAAAGGCGTATATAGACTATGCCCGACTAAGGCTTTATGGCCTGCAAATCTTATTTAACTGTTCTTATTGTCTCTCTTTGCACATTATGATCTAAATTGGTCCTTGCGCCATAAAAAAAAAAATCAATCCAATGTTGATGTTTCAAACTTCAGTTCAAACGGATGCGTTTATGCGCAGACGTGAGGGGAATGCAAACTGCTGGTCTTCTGGCTTACAGGCCGGCATGATTGAGTCTCCTGTAAACCATTTGTCTCGAAATTCGTATTCCTGTGGCGACTGTGAGCGCCAAACCCAATGCTCTGGCAGTACTGCCCCTCTGACGTCGCACACTTATTACCAGATATTGGTCTTGGCGAGGGGTTGTGACTCTTGGTCAACCTATACTGGTTGTCCGGTAACATCTCCCGTTCTTTGAAACCTCTGCCACAGTCTTGAGATCACAGACTGGTCCACATTCTGAATTCGAGACACTTCGGTTTGTGATCATGAGGATTCCAGCATTCCAACGATTCTTCCTTTCATAAAAATGTCCAATTGCCGTGTTTGTGCCATCATTCACCTTGTTTGACGGTTAACAACGTTCCTTCGCAAAGCAGTTGCACGAAACTTGTCTGAACTGCCTATGCTGCGTGAATCGGTTTCTCCGCGTTCCGACATGCGCCGGAAAGCCCTCGAGTAGCTGAACAGTGGGACGTTAATATTCACTCACTCACCCGACATGCGCCTGTGTTTCGCACAGGACGTAGTCGACTGACAAATTTTGCATAAACCCAATGTTTCTTCTTCACCCAATTAATATCCGCAAGAACTTTGGAATAATTTTACAAATATTTACTCCATGTTTTTCGCATTTTACGATTTATGCTTAACTTTTGGACACCAGTGTAAAATGTGCTTATTTATATGCTAATTTGAATGAACGTGTATATATGAAACAACCTCAAGGTTTTGAAAGCTTGAATAAAATTAACCATGTTTGTCTTTTGAAAAAGGCAATATAGGGATTGCATCAAAGTGGAAGAGATTGGTATTATGAATTTGATAATTTAGATTTTGTTAAACTGAGTTGGTGCAATTGTGTTTATATTTATATGGAAAATGTTCTTTTGATTGTATATATGGATGACATTGTAATGTTTGGTAAATCACAAGATTATATTGATAATGTTGTATCTTTGTTACAAAGTAAATTTGATTTAAAAGTGTTGGGGGTAAAATTAAGAATTACTTGGTATTGAATTTTCTGATATAAATGGACAGTATTTTATTCACCAGAAACAATACATTGATAAAATTTATAAAGTATTTTCTAAGTATAATTTTCCCCATGCTTCACTTCCAATTGCAAAAGGAGCAGTTCTATCTAAATTAGACTGTCCGTCAAATGCTATAGAAGTAGAAGAAATGTCTAAATTTCCTTATAGAAATCTTTTAGTTGCTTGTCATTTATTGCAAATCGGACCAGGCCTGATATTAGTTATGCTGTTAACATCCTTTCGCAATTTCAAGAATCTCCCGGAATAAAACATTGGAATATTTTGCTGAAATTATTAGGATATTTAAATGACACGAGAGATTTAATACTAAATTTATCTCATGTTGAGAGATTAAATTGTTTTTCTGATTCAGATTTTGCAGCAAATAGGGATGATCGTGCTTCTATAGGAGGATTATTATTAATGATACATAATGTCGCTATTTCCTGGCGTACATTTAAACATAAATGTGTTAGTCTTTCCACTATGGAAGCGGAATATATATCTTTAACGGAAGCTGCAAAAGAAATTATTTGGATTCAAAATGTAATTAATGAATGTAATTTGATGCTAAAATTAAACTATTCTGAACTACCAGTTATTTATTGTGATAATCAAGCCGCTATAAATTTCTCTCGTTCGCCTTTTGAAAACCATCGAACAAAACACATTGACGTCCGATTTCATTTTTTGAGAAATTTAGTAGATAGTCAGTTTTTTTAAATAAAGTATATTAATAGTAAAAATAATATTGCTGACATTTTTACTAAACCTATACCTAAAGAGGCTATGAGGAAATTTTTGGTATTGTGTAATTTTTGTTCTTTTGAAGTATGAATGTGAAATCTGCGTGAGGAGGCCGCTTGTTGGCCTTTGCTCCTTTCGTCATGCAGATTTATCTGTGTTAACTGCTAACCGTATCTGACGTCATTGCAAATCGTGTTCGTTTTTCATTGGTCATGACGTCAGAAGCGGTTAGTATATGTATGTATAATTCTTTATGGAGAGAATCGGAGGAGTTCCAGACATGTATGCCACCAAGACAGAGGACTTTACTTTAGATTAGTTGGTGGAAATTTATTTAATTTATGGTTATGGTGTTTTTTTATGACCTAAATGATAGTCATACACCTTGATGTGGAAATATTTTTAATAAACTTAAAAATTCAACAACTGTGTGTGCTTCCCTACAGAGTCAAACCACACGTTACCTGCAAATTTCTGGTAACACTGCCACCCACATCCTTCATTCATCGCACCATTGGCGGCGGAGACGTCTGTGGTTCTGCGTCAAGGGTAGACCAAGCAATGGACGTCTTGCGGACAGACCACTGCTGTAACGGCGTCAAATGGTACGCACAGACACTGAATGATGCGTTACAGACTCAATGTGCTGTGCTATGTTTCGTAATGTGACTGAGCGATCCGTCACTGCCATGCGCACAATTTGCCTGTCCTCACGTGAAGTGGTGCACTGAGGTGGATGCGATCGACCACGTTGGTCTTTCATGCCCTCCTGCATCCAACGGTCACATATTCGCATTGCAGTTTGGTTTCGCCAAACATGACTACCGGTTTCCCTGAAAGAGTATCCACAATCTCGGTAGGCCACTATCCTGTCGAACTCGGATACTTGATCAAACGCTGATCGCTGTTTTCTACGAGACATAACGGATAATTTTTTGAAAGAACCACAAGAAAAACACAATTGCCGAAATCTCCAAGCCTTAAATAGTGCTTTGAGGTGGTGCCCCAGGCGTGTGTGATGTGTGTCTGCGCTGAAATTCTAATCATTTGCATATCTCACCTCCGCTAAAGCATGTTGTAAATTTCATGTTATGTGCGTGCTTCCTTCAGGGTGTTGCATTTACGGCGGCCAGCAGTGTATTTGAAACAAAATGCCTTCTAAATTCATTAGTTCTGGGAAGGTTATAGATACAAAATTTAATAGTATACCAGGTTGCAAATTCAATACATTTTTGCTCTTTATATTTAAATTTATATTTACTGATGTTTTTGTAACTATTGGAAACAAATTTTGAATTCAGTTGGCAATATTTAGTTACAAATGTTAGAAAATATGACATTTCTATTAACGAAATCCTTAAGTATACCACAAATGCAATGAAAGAAAGACATGCTGGTAAAATTGATTGTGGATTTAAAAATATTATACAGTGGTTGTCAAAATTGTAGACAGTTTTTGAAATTTATATATTTTTCAGTTTGCATGCGTATAGAAAATGAATTATTTCATGCAATGCAAATATTCATATGTCTTTTAAATATCATGCTAAATTTTAAAAAAAAAGCACATTTCAAATATCTTTGTTATTTAAAAGTTTCAATTTTATATTGTATTTTTAGATGTGCAAAATAAATTGAATTGCTTGTTTTAAAAATTTTAGGGAGGAATGCTATTTGTGTATTTAAATTGTAACTTACTACAAATAATTCCTGACCTTCAATTATATGAAAGCTGTACATTGAAAAAAAGAAGTAAAAGATTAAGTACCCATAAAAAGAACTCAAATTGTTGTAGAATTGTTTGATGGTGGTTTTTCACATACTGAAACCAAAAGCAATTCTGGCATATTGTGTGCAGCTATTCATTTGGACTTTTTTAAAATTTTAGGTATATTTATCATATAATGTATATCCCTTTTTTATATATATATACATATAAAAGAACCTGAAATGTGTACATGTATAATACTCTTATCTTTTGAAGCCAATTTTCAGTCAAATCTTCAAAAACATCTTTGACCCCTTAGAAAATATGTTGTCCTGTTTAAAAATTATCTTACAAATGCACAATCTATCACATAAAGAATTAATGAATTCTAAAATTCAGTTTTGGCTACTTTGTCATGTAACAGCATAACAATAACTTCAAGTACTTACCATATCTGTGAGATGTCATTCTGATACTGGAGTTAACTTTAAAAAATACTGGATGTAATTTTAGGGTATTGTTAATTAAGCTGTAAATTTAAAAAAAATAAAACTTGTAATACTAAAGAAGTTCTAAATTCTGCCGTTCCACCAATTTCAATTCAATATTAAATTGACTTTTAAATAATATATTAGTATTTGCATTAAATAGTTTATTTTCTTTAAGCATGTAGAGAATTGAAAAAAAATGCATAAAAAAAATTCAAGAAGTATTGATAATTTTGGTTACCACTATATTTATTACTTATATTTTTTTGAAATCCAGAGTTGTAGTGCAGAAAATAATAAAGGAAATCCTGACCTATAATACCAAGGTTGCTAAAAGGAATTTCTTATTAATTATGTATGAATTGGATTGTGTAACATTTCATTGTTATGTTTTTCAGTGCTGCACACTTTCATGAAGCAAGGTGAAGATCCAACGCGGCAGCTATACTATGCAGTATGCGGTTTCTCCTACCTCGGTGCCATGGTGACCTCCAACATGGCTCTGCAACATGTTAACTACCCTACACAGGTATAACACTCCTTATAATTCTAAAGTAGTGGAAATAAATAGTTATTCAAAATGTGCATTTATTTTTGTATATATTTATACCTTTAAGAGGATGGTAAAAAAAAAAAAATTTATTTCTGAAATCATATTTTTGAAATATTTTTTATTTTTTTATGTGCTGGAAGATATTTCTTATGTATTAATTGAACTTTGCAAAATATTCATTTTTATCATCAAAGGTTATCCCACAATCCATTAAAGAATGCCTAAAACTGAATGTTCATTCTGTTAAAAATGTGTCTAAAACTTAATCTGTATTAAACAGAAATTTATCTCTTGAAAACTTTACAAAAAATTTTTTCCTTCCTTATGACTTTCAGCTTTTTTGTCTCAAATGCAAAATGATTTCTTTTTAAAATATGTTTGGCATTTAACCCTTGATCTTAGTTTCATCATTATTGAGAATTGTCAGTTATTGACATTAGTAGGAATTGCTCATTTATTTGTTTAAAGGATTTGCAATCTATACAATAAAGTTATTTAAGCAGGCATATGACCATTTACTTAAATTTTTATTTTTTTCCTGCATTTTAATAGCTAAATTTAACAATTTGAATGCACTTAACTTTGAAAGATAAAAAAATATTTTACAATTCTGTTAATTATTTATGTGTTATTTAATTTGTCTTAATAAGAAAACATTTTCTTCTAGATTTATTCATTTGTCCATCTTGAGTTCCTTATTTAACAATTTATTTCTGTGTCAACAAATCAAGAAAAATAAATATCATGAAAAACAAATAATAATAAGTTTTTACTTTCACTCTGACTTTATATTTGAATGGGGCTATAAAAGTTGTACCTGAAGTAGCATATTGATGTTAATGTGTTTTGTATGGCAGGTTGTGGGCAAGTCATGCAAGCCTATCCCTGTGATGATTCTGGGAGTTCTGATTGGAAAGAAGAAGTATCCATTAGCCAAGTATTTTTATGTGTTCATGATTGTGGTGGGAGTGTGCCTCTTTGTGTACAAGGACAAGCCAGCAACTCCCGAGGCAGATGAGGGTGCTGCACTACTAGGGATGGGAGAGATCCTTCTGGTAATTAACTTTTCTGTCATGGATGTGCAAGAAACCTGATGTATTTGTTTCCTAATTGCATAGCATCATCTTAATCAAATATCATTTTTAACATACAGCAATAAATTACTTAAAAGACAAACATTTTAATACTTACTTTCCAAACTTAAAATATAATTTTTGCAAATGTTGGTTTTCCAGGAAAATTTTTTCTATAGATTTACTCTGCAGCTAATGAGTAACAGATATTAAGAATACCACAATATATTTTAAATGACAATTTTATCTATGATCAAAATAAGAAAAGATAATTTCTCTGATATTTGATTATTACAAACTGATGATGATTAATCAAGCTGAAAAGCTTTTTTTAATGGATTGTAATTATAACAAATGTTATAATCCATTGTTCTGATGAGAGAGATGATTTTGTGTAAATGTTTGTATTTTAAATAACAAAATGAAGCTTTGTGTGAATCCTTCTGCTTATATATAAACAAATGGGTGTCCCCCCCCTTCCAGCATATGATAATTCTTTATTTGATGTATTTATGTGCTAGATAAATTGGCAATGTGTTGAGTGTTTTCTGTGTAATCAATATATGTAACATTATGCCAAAAGAAAAATGTAGCAAAATTTTTAAACTTATTTTATTTATTTTTCACTTTTTGTCACACTAGTGACTTTATAGTACATATAGACACTTTATACACAAGTGTGCAAAAAAAATAATTTCAGATTGTGCTGTAATTCTGAAGAAAAAAAAAATGAAATTCACACAACAGAGGCACAATGTAAAAATGAAAGGTTGATGAAAACATAGTAACTAAAAGAATGAATTGCACACATACGACGTGGAAAGAAACAGAAAAATACCTTTTTGAAAGAGTGTTAATGAAAAACATTCAATTAATATTTTATTCATAGATGCTTTGAAATTTGTATTTTTTTCCCTTTCAGTATTGTAGTTATTTCCTAGTTACTTTTTGTTAATATATATATTCCATGGAATGAGAAGTTTTGTTAACTGAATCAACTTTTCTCTGTAAAAGTGTGATTATTTTTTCACTCTGTTTTCTATGTTAGAAATGATGATGCAACTTTTATTCCTGCATAATTGTTTAACTTTTAAAGGTAACTGATTTAGATTATTAAATCAGATGCAAGCAAATGGAACCAGTATGTTTCTTCAGAAATTATTTCAAAAAGCTTCCATATTCAGTTAATTTGTTTCATAAATAAATATTGATATTGTTTATAAATTAAAATTAAATATGTACTTATACTGAGAAATCTGGATTTATATATGCTCAGCTAAAGTCTGCTAGGCATTGGAGCTAAGTCGGTCTTCTACCTTTTGTGCTCCAGGTACTCTGTTCTAACAGAAGCTGCTCTTTACCTTCTCCATGATGTCGCCTTTAAAGAGTCATACAGCATCGTCTGTCGCGCTGGATAAACAGAGACCCGTTCGAGGTTTATGAAGAGGGCCTCGTCCGAGAAATATGCGACAATCTCCATACAAATATCACTCTCTTAAAATCTTACAATGTAACATTAATGGCCTAAGCATTGCAGCCACCAAGATAAAACTTGACCAACTCCTGGATGCAGCTAAATCATATGACGTTCAGGTCATCGCTCTTCAGGAAACAGAGCTGAGAAATTCCTCTAAGCTGAAGATCAAGGGATTTAACATCTGTTGTACAAATAAATGCACTGGGGGTGCTGGAGGGGGCCTAGCCTTCCTAACCAGGAACATACATTATCAAAGTATTGAAATTCCACAGTTATAAATAATTCCAAACTAGCAATCCAGGGCATTTCTTTCCCTTGGAGGGGTAAAATCATTAAAGTTTTCAACTCTTACTATCCACCTGACTCTTCAAGTCTGCCTGATAGTTTGCTCCAATGGTCTGACAATAATACAATTTTCCTGGGAGACCTGAACGTTAAACATCCCAACCGGGGTTGCTCTAATAGTAATTCAAAAGAAAATGAACCCTTGCAGATGACAGAGGTTTTATGTTTCTCAATGATGGTTCTCCTATGCATTCGTCCTATAGCTACAATACCAAGAAAGCTTTAGACATTTCCATCGTCAGTCCAGATATTTACCCCCACTGCAGATGGACTGCTTAAAACAATATAGGAAGAGATCACAATCCCATCCTTGTTGAAGTGGGCATAAAACAAAAGATACTTACAGATAAAAGGAAACACTGGAATTTCAGTTGACTGGAAGAAGTACAAAGATCTCACAAATTCTGGAGTGAAAACTGCTCCCTTATCTGATAACATCAATGGAAATTGGACCAATTTTGTAAATATAATATTTAGTGCTGCAAAACAGTCAGTCCCTCAGGGCAAGGTCTTAAAGTACACCCCATTTTTCTCTCGCAATTCTGATATCTTGAAACTCCTTTTGAAAAAGAGAGAAGAATTGTTGAATCTCTTATCTGTCAATCATACCGCATCTAACAAGGCTGAATTGAATAAAGTCAATGCACAGATTAAAAGAAAGCACACACTTTTTAAGAGGCAGAAATGGAGCGAATTGTGTGCTTCCCTTGACTCTAGATCGCCCGACTCTAAAGTGTGGAAGCTGGTCAAGGGTATTGACAAAGGTCAACCTCAAACTGAGAAATGCAGTACCATTCTGGCCCAGGATGGGAGCACTCTCCATAATAATAAAGAAGCTGCTGACATACTGGGGCTACATTACAAGAGTATAAGTAAACTGTCCTTTACTTCCCAAGATAGAACCACTGAGCACAGAGCAAGAAACTTAGCACATGGACACCGCACAATCAAGGCAGGGAATCCCTTATTCAAAGAGGATGCCTTCTCTCTGAAAGAATTAGAACATGCAATTAGAGATTTAAATCTTTCTAAATCTCCTGGCCCAGATGGCATTGTAGCGTCTTTGCTGAAATCGTCCAAAACTCAAGTGTGGTGAAAGCAAACTTTAAAAATTTGAAACGAGAGGAGCACATAAGCGGGATGTGCATGCTGTAGCAATTTGATAGAAAATAGTTTTTTTTTTGTTTTTTTTTGGAAAAAATGATTTGAATAAAAAAACGTTAAACATTTAGGTTCTGAAGATTTTTTTTTTACGCTACCTGTACGCTATGTCACAGCTTTTTTAATTGGTGGCAGCGGTGGGATACAGCATTTGAGTAAATAGATGCGCCGAACCCTTAATATTTTAGTAAAGTAGAAAAAAATGCCAGCCGTAAGTGCGCAGGTGATGAGGCAACTTTAAGCCGCCTGATTCTCGGAGTGCCTGCTACAAGTGCCTCAGTGTTCCGGTGTTTTCGTCTACAAGTTTTGAGGTGAGTCTTATCTTTGAGATTATTTTCGGGGCAGCAACTGAATATTGTTTTGGTCTTAGATTTGCGCATCTTTGTGACATTTAGTATATGATAGTTATACTTGTTGAGTTGGGATAGTTATTGTGAAGTTTGTTTTGGTTTTAGACTTGAGCATATTTGTGAAATATAGATTAGTCTAGGTCTAGTGTATTGTTGGTTTGCCTTGCGTCTTTGTATAGTTTTGGTGACTATTAAGCTTAAATTTGGTTTTGTGTGTATTAGTGCATCATGGTGTTTCTGTTAAGACATATAAAGGAAGTATTGTTAGAGGTTGCAAAAAAAGTGGGATTAGAGGCAGATAGTACTCTAACCAAGGTAGAAATTATGAATAGAATTTGTTGGAGTGATCAGTATGATGAGGAATCAGTTAAATGTTTGTTTGAGGGTATTTTGGAAGAGAACGTGAAAATAAGAAATGCGAGTAGTGCAGATTAGCTAGGGAATTTGAGTTGGAAAGAATGAGATTAACTAATAAAACTAAAAGGATAAGTGTATCGTCAGTCGATCTTGAAGGACAGTGAGTTAACTTGGAAAACTTAGTTTCTAAATTCGATGTTAAAAAGGCGGACATTAATTTATTTTTCAAATTTTTTGAAAGGTTGGCGAAAAAGAAAATGTGATTGAGGATAGATGGGTTTCGCAACTTATTCCGTTGCTTCCAATGGAAATTGCGGAGATAGTGGCAAAAGAGCCACCAGAGAGAGGCGACAACTATTCTCGCATAAAAAATCTGCTCTTAGCCCGGTTCCAACTCATGCCTGTGGCCCTTAGAGATAGATTTGTATCACATCAGTGCAGACCAGGTGCAATGTGGGCTGATTTAGTATTCGAGTTAAGATTCTACCTAGATAATTGGCTAGCCAAGATGAAAGTGGACGATTTCGTCTCATTGAAAGAGCTGCTAGTGACCAAACAAATAAAAAAAAAGCCCCAAGTGATTTAGTGGACCATTTTCTAGATTTGTAGGATAGTTTCAAGGCTAAAAGTTTGGCGGAGAATTTAGACCATTTTGAGGCGGTTAAGAGAGTGCATAGAAAGCCAGGTCCAACGAAAACGTGGGAGCGTTGAACATACGATAAACCAACGCTCGAAAATAAAAATAAATTTGCTCATTTCAGTGGTAAAGGTAAAAATGTCGGTACCTTGAATAGGGAGTTTTTTAAGTATGAAGTAAACCATGGGAGTTCTCAGATTAGGAGGGATAGGTCCCAGGGTATCGGAAGGTCAATTTGAGAAAAGGAAGCCCATAATATGCCATTACTGTAATGAGGTAGGACACATAAAGCCAGTCTGCCCAGATTGAGGAAGAATAATTTCAAAATAGTAGAGCTAATTTAAATTTTAATACCGGTAAGGATGACCCATTTAAAAAAATTCAATGTAAACATGGTGATAAATGGCGTAGATCGCGTATGTTTAAAGGATTCAGTGTCATCCATAGACATCTGTGCATGGACCTGGTTTAACGAAAATGACCTCCTAGGTGAATATGTTTGATTAAAAAGTCTGTTAGATGAGGTTTGCCTCTGGCTAAGATTAAAATTAAGACAAGGAAGGGAGAGTTCTATATCAAGGCGGCTATAAAGGAGGATAGTTGCGACAACGATATGTATATACTGGTGGGCTACTATGCCCATTACATCCCAAATTACAGCACCGTAGCTTCACCCTTAACTGAAAGGGTGCTCTGAAAGGGAAGACTGAGAAAGAGAAGATCACTTGGGATGAGGGATATAAGAAAGTTTTCCAGTAGCTAAAAGACAAACCTATTTTGTTCACCCCGGTTTTTGCCAAAGAGCATCCTGCAGACTAACGCCAGTGAGGTGGGTGCCGGTTGTTTTGTCACAAAGGATAGAGGGGGAAGAGCATCCCATTGTTTTATTAAGCAAAAAATTTTCTTACGCAGAGCGGAACTACAGCACTGCAGAAAGTGAATTAGCTGCTATAATTTTTGGCTTAAAGCGACTTTTAGCATTATTTAGACTAAAGTATGGGCAAAAATTTGTTATAGAAACTGACCACAATCCCTTAAGATCCCTTAACAAGATGGGAAGCACTAACTCGAGACTACAAAGGTGGGCATTGAGTTTGCAGCCATTTAATTTTGAAATTTGACTCAAACCAGGTAGGCTCCATGGAAATGCTGATGGTCTAAGTAGATTGGAATAAGCAGTTTTCTGGATTTTCCTATGAGTTAATTTTTTTTATTTATATCTGTATGTGTATGTGTGATTCTGTGTATATGGAGGAGAAAAATTATGTGTTAATGAAAATTTTTTGTGTCTCTTGGTAAAGTGTAAGCAAATAGAGATGTTTAGTACAGCAAATACGTGTAATTTGATGTATTAGGATTAGTAAAATATTAGCATTTCAATTATTCACTTAAAAACTCAAATTTTTAAAGTTGAGGTGTAGCATTAAGAAAAGAATCCAAGGTTAGGAATTTATATTTGTTATTGTAAAGGTGTAAAATTCTATGGAATTTTGGATTTATTTATTTTATTTTTGAGTGAGTTAATTACTTGGATTGCTGCCCTGGTCCATCTCATTGATAAGACAACCTTTCTGTGTGAAAATTTTAAGAGCTGTACCAACCTGGGGCCAAAGCAGTCAAGTGAAATCGACCTTTTCAGGGGTAAGGTGTTGTAACGTCTTTGCTGGAATCGTCCAAAACTCAAGTGTGTTGAAAGCAAACTTTAAAAACTTAAAATGAGACAAGTGCATGAGCGAGATGTGCACACGGTAGCAATTTGATAGAAAATGGAAAATGTTTTTTTTTTTTTTTTTTTTTGTGGAAAAAATGATTTGAATAAAGAAACATTAAACTTTTAGGCTGTGAAGATTTTTTTATGCTACCTGTATGCTACGTCACAGCATCTATGAACAGATGATTACACATCTTGTTGAGATGGCTCTATGGAGACTGCTTGACATTATTAATCTCTCTTGTAGCAAGGGTAGATTCCCCAGGAACTGGAAAAAGGCAACCATTATACCAATACAGAAACCTGATACAAAAATAACCTCTGCTGAAGGTTATAGACCTGTTGCTTTAACTAGTATTCCCTGCAAAGCTATGGAGAAAATGATTCTATTTAGACTTACCTTTCTTCTTGCATCTAAAAATCTTTTACCAAAAGAACAATTTGGTTACTAGAGAGGACACAGCACTACTGATCAAGTTTTGTATTTATGCCAAAGAATCAGAGCCCAAAACAACAAACCAACCAAACACACTGCTGTGTATTTCGGGATCTCTCCAAGGCTTTTGATAGAGTCTGGTGGAACTTACTAGTTATAAAACTTCATAATAAATTTGGAATCGAAGGCAGGGCTCTTTCATGGATAGCTGATTTCTTAAGAGATAGACTTATTTGTGTTAAACACAAAGATGCCCTATCCAGTTGCTACATAACACATCAAGGTGTTTCTCGGGGATCCGTACTGAGCCCAACCTTGTTTTCATTGTATTTGGCCAGGATCAAAAAGATAATATCTGATGGTGGGTGTGAGGTTGGAATGTTTGCTGATGACATCGTCCTGTGGTGCTCAGACTCTGATGTGAACCTTATAGAATCTACTCTAAATTTAACGTTAATTGATGTGAGGAACTTTGCAATTGAAAACAAGTTGGTTTTTAATGTCTCTAAATCATACACAGGGTTCTTTACCACAAATAAACATCTGTACTCTTATCGCCCCCAAGTTCTCTTCAATAACCAGCCTCTTTCTTATGTCAAACACCCAAAGTACTTGGGTTTCGTTTTGGATCAGGAGATCACATGCGATGGGCACATACTAAATTTGGTCAACAAGAGTCGCAAGAAACTGAATATTTTTAAGTACATCTCTGGAAGAAACTGGGGTGCTGATGCAAAAACACGCAGGACAACGTATATTGCTCTCATCAGGCCAATCCTTGAGTATGGGTTCCCTGTATATTTCAGTGCCTCCTCAACTAATCTCATCAAATTAGAGAGGGTTCAATTGTGCAGCTTGCATCATAACAGGCTTGAAAAGTTGCTGCCCAAACAACATAGTACTTTATGAGGAAAATCTTCCACCCCTTGGTCTTGTTATAAACTCAAACTTGGTTAAATATTTCAACAAATTAAGAAGCTATGAAAATCAAAATCGTACATCTGAATATTTGTGCGAGTGGATAAATTGCCAAAGATTAAAGAATAGCCCATTCAGTTGGGCTGACAATATGAAGATAATTTCCCATTCTGTAGAGCGATCTTCTCTAGGACCTTGTGTGAACCTGATTGATGGCCTACCCGGAGTTTACTTTCATACTGAACTTATGTCCATCACGAACAAGAACTCAGATGCTCCCGATTACCTAAGACAGTTGGCTCTGGAAGTCATAGATGGCATTCTGAGTGATTCCATTTTGATTTATTCAGATGGCACTAAAGACGAATTGAACAAAGCAGGGAGTAGTGTCTTTATCAAAAGTCTTTCAGTCCAGCTTTCTAGACGCAACCCAGAAAATTGCTCGGTATTCAGAAGTGAATTAATTGCCATAAATGAAGGATTAAAGACCATCCTTGACAGCACTAATTCTAATGACATTTGGGTCCTTACTGACAGTCGGAGCTCGATTCATGATCTATAGGACTGGAGCAATGTATGCGACTTCATGGGCATTCAAATTATCACCCATCTTAAAAAGCTAGCCAAGGGTAGGGAAGTCCACTTTTGGTGGATTCCCTGAAAGAAAAAAATTAAAGAAATTTTCCCTATAAAGAAAAAAGCAGTCAGTCAAGACTGGCTCACCCCTCTCGCCCATCCTTGGTTCAGCAGGAAGACCCCGGGAGGAGTGTTAGAATTCGGGGGTGACAGAAATGATCAAACGGCCATCTCAAGACTCATAAGTGGACATTTCAAAAACATGACATTTGACTCAGGACGCTAAGTCTTTTCACTGTGCAAAAAATGCAATCTGAAGCCAGCATCCCCTTATCACATATTGGATTGCTTGGGGTTCGATCTGGCGGATGTTTATGAAAGTCCTCTACTGGTGCTTGACTTTGCTAGAGTTCACAGTATCATGATCTAGCTGCCGCTAGATCTCTGAGGGATTGGAAACAACAACAGATTTATATAACTATGAGGGATTTAATCTTTGAAAGGGAAAAAAACAACTGAAAACAGTTCTACTTTGGGAGGGGGAAGTGTTTTAATGCAAATAAATCAAGCTTTTGTTTTACTTGTGTCTCTGGAGGTGATAGAACTGTCGCTTGTTGAATCTATTTAGGAGTTAAAATCTGTAAGAGTGTAGAGTAGTGAGATACAGATTTAGGTATAGATTATTTGACTATGAATAAGAATTTGCAATTGAAAAGGATGAAATCCACTCACACTTTGGTCATTGATGTAATAAATAAAATTAATAATTTATTGCAGCTAATCTCCTTGACTCTGGATGGAATCACAGGAGCCATCCAAGATCGCATGAGGGCTGAATACCAATCCAAATCTGGGCACATGATGTACAGCACCAATCTGTACTCCACATTCATTCTTGGAATAGGTAAGAATTAGCTTTTTTTAGAAATCAATAATATTCTTTATTAAAATCAGCTCTACATCTGTAGCAAGATTTCATGATATTATTTTGTAAGTTTTATTAGATATCTAATAATTTTAATCTTTTTAAAAAAGATTTCAAAACCTACCTTTGGAAAACAGATATTCTATAGTATATAGGGGGAGGGAAAAATAAAAAATTAAAAAAATTTTATGTTAAGCATTGTTACAAGGGAATGAAGTTTAGGTATTTCAGCTTTTTTATGGTAAAATGTCAAAGTAATTTTTGTTAAAGTGAGACAGGCATTTTCATACTTTTTAATAATCATTGCAATGAGAGGACAAATACTAAATAGTTATAAGAAAACAACATTGGGTCCATTTAACATCTCCTTTAGAATTAAATTTTTAAAAAACAACCTATTCAAAATTGCAGTGCATGATTAAGTATGAGAACTGGAAAAAGCTTAGATTGGGCAGATTCAATTATGCTGAGAGAGAGAGAGCTGTGTTGCAGTATACATTGTACTACTCAGTATTCCCTATTGATAACAATTACTTTGGTTATTAAAATAGTAGAAAATGATTATCTGCAGTTTAAAATCATCTAACCACAATTAAGTCTTTTTCCATTTTTTTTGGGAAAATTCAACTTTTAGCATTATAAAATTTTGAAATTATTATTTTTTTAGCTATTTTTCTCTTAATTTCTATATCATAGGGATAATCTGCATAACTAGGTTCTAATGATTATAATCTTTTTTCTCCATATAACCATAATCCACCCTAATGTACATTCTTGTTTATGGCAAGAGTCACTGTTATCAGTTGTAAAAGGAGGCTTCTTTCAGTGAACCTTATGTTTGATATTATCCCAAAATGCCAGGAAATAAATAATACATTTTCCAAAAGTGGCAAAAGTTTTAATGAGAGGAAACTGTGAAATATGACGAAGATGATTAGTGAATTACAAGATGAATATTTTGAAGACAACAAACTATAAGCTAGAAAGTTCCGAATTCCTATTACATTTATCCACTTGCTTTGAAAAATATTATGCAGTTTGAAAATATTAGTAATTTACTTTTTGTGATTCCTTGATCACATTCATTTTCATTTTGTTTCTTTTATGAATTTAAGGTTTGATTTACAATTCCAATTTTAATGTATATCATATTACTCAAGTAAATGAATTCTCATGCAAAATGTACTGCCTTTTATATACTACTAGCTGAAATGCCCGTTCTTTGCAGGGGTTAAGTTTTGAAAACAAAAATTTAGCAATTATAGAATTATAATATTTTTAGTGAGGGTAAAAACCCTGTATAAAAAGTAGTATAACCAAAAATTAAAAATATTTTTTTCAAATGAATGTTCACATTAGAAATAATTTTAAGCAAATTGCAATTTGTCCTCAAAGTAAATAATAATTAAACAAAAACAAATATTTCAATGTAAGAGAGAAAATTATCAAGCTAAAGAGTAAATAGATATGAATGAATGCAAATATAAATAAAAATTACAGAAAAGTGATAGCAGTAGTGAGTTTCTGCTAAGGGAACTATGGGGGAAATAACCTGCAATAGAGATGAACTGAAAGAAAAAATTAATGATAAACTGATTCACTAAATGCTATCATAAATAAGAAATATTATGAAACCTTCAACTGAAAAAAAATTTAATTAGCATTGCACCCATACCTCATATAAATACTATCTAACATCTCTGTAATACGTCTAATATACAGTATTAGATGTAATTAAATACTAAAAACATTTAATTAGTATGAACTAAAATAAAAATCTACCTAAAACAGGTCCCCGTTGAAATAGTTCAGAACAAACAACAGTACTGAATGAAACAAATAATAAACCGTGTTGCTAAAAAATTAATTATTGAAACAATACTTTTTTGCAACATTTCTATTAAAAATTATTATTTGATTGCAAAGAGCAAAAGAATGAGTACATAAATGATAAATAACTATAATGATAATTGAAATATATATGTCCTATATGGACAGTATAAAATAAAATATGCATATGATCTCCAAGAAACTATGTGAGGAACAGATAATCAGAAGCAATGTTAAAACCATGATAGCACATGAGACGTAAAATAATTTCAACACTGAATTTTAAAGAAATCCGGAGGGAAATATGAGAAAATCTTTTCAAGGTGCATCTTTTTTCTGTGCAAAAATTTTTATGATCACAAATGAAAAAGTTTCCTGATTTGCAAGATTGCCAGAAGCAAAGTTAAGTCATGACGAAAAATCTGGTCAAAATGGAATTCAAAAGAAAATATGAAAACATTATTTCAAGGTCACCTTATCATAGTTCAAGCAAATAGTTTTTTTGTTTAAAAAAATTATGCTTTTTTTTCCATTTAAAACAAAAATGAGTTCTTTTCGGTCATAGAGACCAAAAGGCAAAAAACAGTGATACACAAAAACATTCTGGTTTCTCATAAATAGGAAGCATTATCTTCACGATATTACCAACATGTAAATAGAAATTAGCTTGAATTCAGTGTCATTTTCTTTCTGTTATACAAAATTTGAGCAATATTTTCTACATTGAACAAAATATTGAATATGCCGATGAAGGAAGAATTATTATTAGGAAGGATGAATATTTATCTTCAACGACAGAAATTGGCATAGATATGTAAAACATGTAACATTTATGTGTAAAAAATGTATACAATGCATGTGTATATATACTATCAGCATGAAGAACTGATTGTTAGACAGAAAATTACTTTGAGCATTTAATCGCATCCATAGTTTCCGTGTTCATCCATAATTTTCCTAACTGATATTTTTTTTATGAACAAATGGACATGACAAAAAAAAAATTCTGGTAAGAAATGAAGGTGTAGTTTCATTGATTGTAAAAAAAAAAACCTTTGATATTTGTGTTATGAATAGATAATCATGATCTATGATTCTGTTTACAAAAGGTCTCACAAATTATTGTTCGGCTGAAAAATGGACTTTTGAGTCTTTGTATCACATAATTACTGTACCAACAATGATACGCAAGAAAAGAATAGTTCAGAAAAATAAAACTGTGACACTGAAATTGGAATTATAACAACATTTAAATTAAAATGTTATCTAAAACAGAAAAGTAAGCCTTAATTTTCATAAAATTGCCATAAACAGTTTTGAACAACAACAAAAAAAACACATAAGAGAAAATCTTAAATATTTAAAATTGAAATAAAAGAAACAAATAAATATAAAAGTAACCTTACACATAGTATAGAAATTATAATATTAATTCAAACCAAAAGATAAATAAATTCAGATTTGATGAAACTACCATAAGCAAAATTTTGTACGTGAATAGAAATTCTAACTTAAAATCACAATATTGACAATCTGTTGATCTCAATTAGTTTGAATTGAGTGTCATTTTTCTACTTTTTTTGTTACAATGGAAAAATGTGGAATCTGCCAATTAAGGAAAAGGGTACTTATGTATTGGCGTTATCACAGCAAAATTTGCACCACAATATCAAAATAACAGATTCTTATGTGTCTTATATGGAAAAAATCAAATTTTGGTGAAAAAAAAGAGTCACTTGGACTGCGGTGACTGATAATCAGGTGATGACTTAGTTTCACGCTATACATAGCCCAAGTACAACTGTATATTGATAGTATCACTAATTTCAGTTTAACAAAAAGAAAACCTGATATATAAATAAAAATTTATATTAGCCTTTGTATTCCTACATATTAGCATCACCACAGCCAAATTATCGCTAAGCAAATTACACTTTATCCACCAAAATCTGACTAATTTTTTTAGCGCGTTTTTCACATAGTGTAAAAAAAGCACTATTAGGATGCAAATTTCGTCTTTGTTCCATAATTTGTCGTACCTTTTTCTCAGCCAATAAGCAACCGATTGACCTCGGGTTTTCGGCATTTGTGCCCTAGATGAGCCGAATCATATTTAAATTAATTTCTTTTAAAAGTATAGTACTACTTTCTGATAGTAAAAAGTTCATTAGTTGCATTATTGTAAAATACAACATGTGAAAAACACGCTAAAATTACTTGGCCATGCCAATGATTGATATCTTGTTTAATATAAAAACATGCAAGAATCTTTGTTATTACTGCTTAGGACCCAAACGGTTAAGACTGTATTCTGGTAGGAAGATGCATCGGTCTTCCAGCTAAACCTGTTATATATTTTTTCAATAACTAAATTAGTTTAATATATATTGTTTTACCTTATTTTTGGTATGATTATTCCGAACCATTTCTGGGTTTAGATTTAATTCTGTCGTTTCTTTTCAGCTTAAAAATTTTTGATTTATTTTGTATGTAGTCAATTGTATTCATATTGTAGTACCTATTTTGATTTAAGGCTGTGTCAGATTTATTATTCTATTTTCATTTTGACCTTTACATGTATACATTTGATTCTTCTATACTGTTTTTGGTTTTAGATTTAATATAGTCATTTTTTCCCCAGCTTAACAGTTTCTGATGACTTAAGTGTTGCTTTCAAAAATTTTGATTCTTCATTATAAGAAGAAACAAACACATAGGCATCAAAGTGTCCACCACTCCAAGTTTTTGCCACTGAACCTCATGTTTTTAACAGTTTGAAAATTCTCACCAAAATACAGCAAAGAGATATCCCTTATGAAAAATCTGGCAACCGAAAGAACAGAGTTCAGACAGTCTGTAACTCAGAAGTGGAGCAGTAAGTCATAGGGTTCAACATGGCAGTTTTATACGCTTCGCCAGATGAGTAGCTGTTCAATTCATAATCAAGTGTAAATACCTTAAATCTATTCCAGTTGTTGATAATAAATGAACAGCCCGTCGAACAATAATACTGGATTGCACACAACAAATAAGAAATTGAACTGAAGAGACAGGAGCCATCACCATCATTTGGGACAACTTGGCAAGGGAATGTATCATACCTAAAATTCAACAGCTCGTATACTTGGGTCATTGTTTAGAACATATTAATCAACATTAACAATTGAAAATAATTACCTCTAATGGTAGTTCATAAAATAAACGTGGCACTCTTAACCTAAAGTAGTAATTACAACATTTAAACAAGCATCTAAACAATCAACATTAACAACTGAAAATCAAAAAAATGCATATTAAACCAATTCAATTTAGAATTACTGTAAAAGAAAAAAAAAATTATACCATAAAACCTCTGACCACAAAAAAAAATCAGAAATTCTGGAAGGTAAAGGACAAAGTTTAATCTAAAACCAGAAACAATACAGAAGAATCAAATGAATGCATGTAAAGGTCAAAATGAAAAAAGAATAATAAATGTGAAGCTGCCTTAAACCAAAACAGAAATTACAATAGAAATACAATTAATTGACTACACACAAATCAGAGATTTTTAAGCTGAAAAAGAAACAACAAAATTAAATCTAAACACAGAAATGGTTCGGAATAATCATTCAAAATATATGCAAAACAAAAGTGTATATTAAACGAATTTAATTTAGTTATTGAAAAAACACATAATAGGCTTAGCTGGAAAACCAATTCATCTTCCAACTGTTATCTACTGTTGTCAAATTAGTGTTGCCAATCGGAAAAATAAAATTTAGAAAAACCACATTCTTAGGATGATTTTTTCGAAAAACAACTGTAATTCCTCCACTAAGAGTTAAAAAAACGAATAAATACAACCATAAATAAGTATATTTACTATAAAATGTGTTGAAATTCCCCCCAAAACAGCTCGAAACATTAATTTTTGCAAAGTTATGACTTGGCATGGCTGATGACATCATATCCCCGTTTAACTGAAAAATCGTATAAAAATTGAATTTTAAAAAAATCTAAAGTGAATTTCGAAAAAAACTCTTCGAGGTTAATAGCATAACGACCTATAGCTTCTACATGCCAAGTTTCATACATCTGGGTTGCTTAATTTCGCCGGAACAGCTGAAACACACAAACACACAAGCTCTTTCTTTTATTAGTATAGATTCTGCCTATCAGTAAATTAAATTCATTCCAGAATCCAGAATTTTTTCAAATAAATCTGTACTTAAAAGGAAAAAATATTTCTTTTTTTTTTTAGTTTACAGAACATTTAAAAGTTTCCCATTTTTCTCAAGAATTGTATCTTAAGATTCTATGACTGCATCCTAGGAAAAAAGTGATATAAATTTATTAATTTCCATTTTATCCTGAATATTTGTCATTATCTTTAATATAATTCTAGAAAACACAATGATAAATTGCCTGCTTCTTTTTTAAAATTTAATTGCTTAAAAATATGACTTAGATGTACTATTCTCCTTGGATACTCTCATAGACCTTGTAATTTAAATATTCAGAATTCCTAAACTTACTTTTTAGAGTTTTTGGAAAATTACTTGAAGTTTGACTTAAAAATTTACAATTTCTGAAAATAATTGCACCAGACTTTTCTCACACATATCAAATCATATCAGTGTTTTGACTGAAGATTGGAAATTTTACTTAAAAATTGAGAATTGAAGGAAAAAAAATTGTGTTTTTCGTCTAATACTTCATTTTTTTTTTGTTAGGCTTTATGCAATTTCTTTAAATAGCCATTTGTTTTCGATGTGTGAAATTTGGAAGCTTCAGTTTATAAATTAAGTTCTCCCCCCCCCAAATTAAAACTATATACATCCACAAATTACATATTCATTTAACTTTCCTTTGAAGTGAAAAAATCTTAAAATAGAATGTTGAAGAAAGAAAGCAATGGGATGGGAAAAAAACACTTTTCTCATTGACAAATTCTGTTTAAAAAAACATTAATCAAGAGGTTTATTAACTTTTTTACTTCTAAACTAAATTTTTGTTTTTCTTTGTATTGTTTTCCTGGATACATATTTTGCTTTATATCCCCCCTTCCCCCAAAGAGGGGGAGGGGGGAATATAAAGCAAAGGGGGAATATAAAGCAATTTTGAATAATACATTATTCAAAATTGGTTGTGCATTGATAGACTTTCCCCCCTTTTTGTGGAATTCTGTTTTCAATGTTATTTTCTTTTTAACTTTGTTTTCAACATCTGGGATAGTCCAAACAATACCATCATTATCAACGTGTGTAATTTTAAAATTCTTACTTTAAAATTTCACCCTTAAAATTATTTAAAGCCTTACAGACCCCCTCCCCCATTCCATAAAGTATATGTATATTCAATTTCTGCTGCTTGGCAAGTTTTGTCCTCCCCCTTTTGGTGTAAAAAAAATCCTTTTGACTGAGGAAGGAAATGAAAAAAATTTCGAAAAAGGCAATTTTAATGACATAAGTATAGAAAGTACTGACTGAGAGAAGGGGAAATTTCCTTGGGGAAGAAAGAAAAATAATATACACTCTCTAAAAAGTGAGTGCAATGGTGCAGCCAGTACATTATATATATATGAGGTTTCTAACCTTATTATGAATTTCCAATGTGATTTTGTAGTTGGTAAAAAGAGTTACAATGTGAATTTTTTTTGCTTGTATTTCAGCGGTATTTGTGACTGGAGAGGTTTGGGGCTTTTTGCAATTTGTTGAGAAGTATCCTTATATCATCTATAATATGCTTGGCTTCTCCATCATGAGTGCATTGGGACAGGTGAGTAGATTTTACTTCATTTCATAGGGCTTCACAAAACTCTCTTGAGAATACGTGAAGATTCCTTGCACGTGCACTTATATAATAAATAATTATGTAGCACTATTTTGAAATTGCTTTGTGGTATTTGTGTTTTATGGCAGTAATATCTGGAAGTCATACTAATGAATGCTTTAGAATTACATTCTATGCTCAGAAATTAGGATTTCTTCTACCTTATATAACAATCCTTTTTATTTTTAAATGTAGCAGATGTCTATTTTCTTTCATAAAATGTCTAGAATTTTCTGCAGCATAATTGGTAATAAAATATCAATCAGTTTGCATGATTTAGTAGTTTAACACAAAAACATATAGCTTTTTCTGCCCAGAATGCTTAGTAACAATTGTTTCTGTATTTTTTTATTATTTCAGTAATATTATAACTTAGAATTAAAATGAAGTCAGAAAGGATCTTCATATTGCATTTAAATTTGAACCAATTGTATAAAAATGTAATATTTATAAAAATAATTTTCTTAGCTAATCCTTTATATTTAAAATTACAAATATCAAATAACAATTATGAAGGTTCTTTTGAATCTATTGTTTTAAATTTCGTTGTTAAAATATTTTCTTTGATCATGAAAAAGTGTAATTAATATTTAATGTTCTTTGAATAAGATAATTGTGCTTTAGTAATTCCCATTAAAGACCGTGATTGACATATCTTTCAAACAAAAAGAAAGGTTCCAATATTGATAGGACATTCTAATTTTGCTAACTAATAGGAAGAACTATTTTATTAAATTACTTGTGTTTAAATCATTGAGAAGTATGCTTTGTACTTTTCTTCTTATATACTTCTAAATTGATATTTAATTTAAACAGTATAAACAAAATGCTATGTGTTTAAAATATTTCAGAATGTTATTATAATGATATGAATTTATTTTAATATTGAGAATATTTTTGCATCCTTGTGCCAGAAAGATGGTTCAAAATTTGGTTTGAGTTTTTTAACATAAGACATCAAATTTTTTTAACAAATTCACATCCAACAAAAGGATTTTAATAAACTCCAGGTTTCTACCAATGACTTTAAGTAGGTTATTTCATGTGTTGAATTACTAATAACAAAAACAAAATTAATTTTAAAATATTCGCATATTTTTTATAAATGTTAGCATAAATAACCCAAATCCTGTTGTTAGTAAAATACTTGGAGTAACTTCACTTTCTTACTGGTGACTAGGAATTCTCACTACAAAGGTTTGGGAATACATGAAATAAAATTTTATTTTAATATTTTTTGAAACTTTCAATTAGAAACTGTTCTTACTACAAGTATATTAGTAACCAAATGACATAAAATTGATGTGTAGGTGTAGAATAAAACACTGTCTTTTCTTCAAATTGTGTCTGCCTGTTTAAATTTTTGCTAATAGTGTTAAATACTCTGATCTGCTATGTAGATAATTTATAACACATAAGTTACTGTTGAGGCCTAGTGGCTGAGTGGTTATTGCATCACGCTTCCACACCACAGGTCCAAGGTTTAAACATTGGGTTGGGCAAATTTGACTCAGTCTTTCATCCCTTCAGTGGGTCGATAAATGAGTACCAAGCTTCCTTGGGAACTTAATACTGGGGGTTTTGCGCCAGACTGACCACCTGACCGTAACATCTGCTCAGGGCCCAAGGTCACTTATACTGAGTTGGATACAGAAGGCCTTGGCCCTCATGGGCTGTTGCACCATTGAGTTAAGTTACTGTGTTATATGTGTAGTAAGAATGGATTCTAATTGAAAGTTGTAGTAAATATCTAAAATGTAATTTTATTTTGCGTTTTCCCTGCTCCAAAGTGAGAGCCCATTATAACTGGTAGGAACATAAAAAAAGTAGATCCTTTTTGTTATACTTTACATTTTTACTAATAGCTACGCTTAATAACAAATTTTGGTCATTTGCAGTAACATATACATTTTTTAAGTATAATTTTCAAATGATACATAATAATGTGTAAAAAAATCATATTTTACTTCAAACACAACTTAACGTAAAATAATTTATCTTGTTTGCTCAAATGTTAAATAACATTAAAAACTGTTAATTGAATATTTTGCAATAATCCTAGGAGGCTTTCAATTCATCACATATATTTTACTTTTTTTTATTATGTACATATAATTAAATATAGTTTATTGTTAAAAATTATTTGTACTCTTTTTAAATTATAATTTGTGTATAATACTGATTGTGTTTTAGGTATTCATCTACTTGGTGGTTAGCGAGTTTGGCCCCCTGCTCTGTTCCATCATTACCACAACACGCAAGTTCTTCACTGTCCTGGGTTCCGTTTTCCTCTTTGGCAATGCACTCTTACCCAGGCAATGGATGGGCACTGCACTTGTCTTTACAGGTAAATATAAGATTCAGTGAGAAGTTACTTTAAAAAAATTTGTTTTTGGTTTTTGCTACGTCAATAGAACTGCCATATTGAGTGGCAAGATTCAAGTCTTAATAATAAGTTATATTGCATGATTTATTATTTACACCATCATTTATTTGTTTTGATAAAATAAAAATGTTTATGCTTTATCATTTAAGGCATCTTACTTTTAAGTTATTGTCACCTATTTGAGTTATAATCTTTGCGTCTCGGAATTTTTTTTTTTTGTATTTTTTAACATAATTACTCCCCACCCCCTTTCTTAATGCTATTACTGGTGCTTCAAAATCTTAACATCTAGCTGTTTCTGTTCAATAATTCCATGTATTTTATCTGAATATTTGTGGATGTATTACCTTTCTTTGTATTTTTCTGTTGTGAATTTTGTATTTAAATTTTGTTCTCAAAAGTATAACTAGTGAAATAGAAATATTTTGATTGGCATTTAGATTAATAAGATGTAACCATTAGCACTTAAGTATGGTTTTAATTTCTAAAAATAAATTCATTTTTTTTTTCATTAAAGGTTTAACACTGGATGGCATTTATGGTAAGCATAGTTCATCCAAGAAGAAATAACCTTCCTGCATTTTAGGGACTTAAATTGAAGGTGCTTTTTTGAAGGGAATGTTTTTATGAATCCTCATTCAAAAAGGGAGAAAATCCCTCTTTTGGTTTTTTTGTGATAGTCCACAATCAAATGACACTTCTGCTCAGGATCCAATTTCCTTTGGATTGACACCTGTTTCATTTTTTTTTTTTTTGACAAAAAAAGATTTGTTATATTTTTATTTATTTATTATAAGAGGACTTGTAAATATATCATCAAAATAAAATATTTAAAAATGATGATGCTGTTTCTTGTAATATCTAGTGATACTCATTTTAAAAGTGAAATGCTGCAAAATACAATTTCAAATTAAAATATTGCATTAAAAAATCTTTAAATAAATAACTTATTTTTAATGTGAAATTAGCTGTTATAACCAAATACTCAAAATTTTGTTTTAAAGAAAAAAAACCTAAATTTTTCTGATAAATATTTGACTTAAGAATATCCACGCAGAAAATATTTATTATGAATGCGAAAAATGTTTCAGCAAAGAAAAAATTCAGTTTTCTGCCATAAGAAATATTTGTTATATTTTGAAATTCTTGGGGTTTTTAAATAATTTGGGATTATTGATTGGTCCTTTGTTACTTAAACTATTTTAATAATAAAACCACTGGTAATGATATGATGAGTATTCTAAATATCAGTTATATAAACATATGTATTATTGAAATCTAAATATCTGATTTTCAAGGTTTCATTTAATTTCTTTGTGTGTTTTTTTTCTATTAAATTCTACAGAGTTTTTTAAATTGCTTTTGAATTTAACATGGTTAATTGCTATAATGGGGATATTAACGTGAAGGTGTCCTTTTCATTACTTCCTCACGATTTAAAATGTTGGATTTTATGGTGTCAATTTTGTCTTAGCTGTGCCAAGCACGTATTTAAAATACAAATTTAATATTAATTATTAGATTTAAAATATTCGATGAAACTATGTAAGAGTTCTGAATAAAATCTTGTTGTCAGTATAAGAATCCAATCTTACATAAAAAAATAAATAAGTGGAGTTATTTCCCTTCTAAGTCTGATATATGTAAAACACAGACAAATGAAAAAAACGGCAAATGTACTGGACTGTCAAATCAAATGATGTATGGTACAAAAGACATTGCATGTTACTGAGCAATTTGTCAGTATGTAACATGAAACAAAATGATTTTTTAAAAAAAATGTCTGTTGTGATGAATCTGTTCCAATACAATATTAATATCAAATCAAATTGGCAATTAAAGACCCTTTCTCTGATAAAAATCTGTGTCACAAATTTATAAAAGGGTTTTTTTCATCACACTTTGGGATGAGTTTAGTGGGTCCTTGCACGCATTTTTTTAAATCTACCTCTGGAGCTACTTTTATTATTTATTAATGCCCTGAAACTGCTGGGTGATCATGGTTGTAACAGAGGGGATCATGCATGTTAAATTTACCAAAGGCATGGTGAGGCTGTTTAGAGGAGAGTGAGGAAGCTCAGATGTTGTCCTCGTCAATCAGCTGAAATTAAAAATTACCATTTCGGATAGCCTTTGTTGATTGATTATTAAAATCTCACTTTGAAGCTACTTGGCTATTGGTGATAAATCTCGTAATTTTTAACTTCAGTACAGTAACGAAGACAACATCTTTGCTGAAATACTAACCTCCAAGCTTCCACACCACACCACTGTGAGTTTTTTGAGCCTCAGAAGATTTAACATCAGCTTCTCTGTACAACAGATGTGTTTTGCACCATGACAGTGAATGTGCCCTTTTGTATACAGGGAAAATCATTTACAGAGGGGGAGGGGGGCTGAAGTATTTTTTTGTGTTAAAGGGTATTGCGAGAAAAAACATGTTCAACACACACAAAATTAAGGTACTCCAACAAATATTCAACCTATACATAGATGTGCACATATGCATGAATTTTATAAAAACCAATGAAACAAAAGCATTCTCAAGAACTTATTGAAATTTAATACAAAATTTCGAAGTCTTTTGAAAAACAAAACATTTAGTGAATTTTTGGAAAATAATCTGATATTTATCTTTTCATTGTCTTTTTTAGCATTAAATAGTTCTGTCGTCCATTTTTTAAATTCATTTCACCATTTGAATGTGCCTCTAAATAACTGCACATACTTTTCATGATGTTAATAATTTCGGATGACTTTGCATGATTCATTTCATTTTCGTTGACGGAATCTATGTCAATAATATTTTTTTAGCTTTGAACAAACTTCAAAATATCTTTGTATGCCGTAATTGTGGCTGCACACACATTATTATAATCTACTGCAACGAATTCTTATGATACAGTTGTACAGTCAAATAACACAAAGTTTCTCAAAATTTCATAAAGTGTCTGGTGTTTACCCTATTTTTTTATTCCCAGAAGCTAAATCTTTCCGTATTAAGCGATTTTCGTTTCGTTTAAGAAAAAAACTGTGTCAGAACCGATGCACGACTGGAGTTAATTTAAATATGATTGTCTTTGATTATATAGTAGGCAAACAAGATAAATAAATGGATCTCCTATAATGCTGAAAGTATGCATGCATTTTCTTTATTCTATTTACATTCTTCATATTGATTTGCTAAAATATATATGTATAATAATATACATCAGTTATGTTACTCATGATATATGAGCACTTTGTTAAGAAGGTTGATTTACTTCACTATTAATATCACTTTGAGAATAAATTACATCAATATTCTCGCCATTATTCATCACTGTGGCAAGAGGCTTGGTGAACGTCGGTAGATGCATGAATTGCGAATCATCACATCAATGATTGTACCTACCTAGTCGTCCCAGTGCTCTACTGGAAACAAAATCCGAATTAAGCTCTAATTTTAAAAATTGTGCTAATCTCAATCCTTCACCTTTATGGAAATTAATATTGAATTGCCACCAAGTATGAGTGGAAGTACACGTGATACTGTTTTTTCAGTAGTTTAGAATCACCTCCCATATATGTTAAAGCTCACATTACTCTTACAAGGAGAGGGCATGATTAAGGAAATTCATTTTGGGATGAGACTTGATGTAATAGTAGTACTCCCTTAGGGTGTTCAACCATCAATGTATTAGCGCCAATTGGCCAGTCAGTTCAGAAAAAATAGCCTGCGAAATTCATGCTTAGCTTTTACACAATTAAATTTCCATGACCTCCAGCAACGCAGTGGCATAGTTGGTACTGCATCTGCTTTTTACGTAGGCGGATAGGGTTCAAGTCCATTCGATAAACTTTTTTATTTTCAATTATTTTAATTATCTTTTAGAAATAAAATTATTTTCAAATTGCATTGAATATTCAATGATATTTTATGTAATTATTTTTTATTTTATAAAGTAAAATAATTACTGTAATTATATAAATATATTTTTATATTTATAATAAAAGATGTTTTATATAAAAATTGGTTGCAAATAGTTTTATATAATTTGAAATACCATGCATTAAAATTAAAATATTATATTAGGTCTACCGGAAAGTTCTGTTCGTTTTTAGAATAAAACAAAAGAATAAATTTTTCATGGAGTTTGGTTGGAATAGGAGTTAGAAATTTTTTCCCTGTTCATGACGTCTCCCCTGCCAAATATCCAAAAAATGTGAAATATTTTTATTGCAATAACTTTTGATCTAATTGAAATTTTGAAAAGCGCTACATGTATTCGTGATCAGAGTCGGATTTTACATAAGAAAATTAAGTTTGGTTGGAATAGGAGTTAGAAATATTTTCCCTGTTCATGACGTCTCCCCTGCCAAATATCCAAAAAATGTGAAATTTTTTTATGCAATAACTTTTGATCTAATTGAAATTTTGAAAAGCGCTACATGTATTCGTGATCAGCGTTGGATTTTACATAAGAAAATTGAGTTTGGTTGGAATAGGAGTTAGAAATTTTTTCCCTGTTCATGACGTCTCCCTGCCAAATATCCAAAAAATGTGAAATTTTTTTATTGCAATAACTTTTGATCTAATTGAAATTTTAAAAGCGCTACATGTATTCGCGATCAGCGTCGGATTTTACATAAGAAAATTGAGTTTGGTTGGAATAGGGGTTAGAAATTTTTTCCCTGTTCATGACATCTCCCCTGCCAAATATCCAAAAAATGTGAAATATTTTTATTGCAATAACTTTTGATCTAATTGAAATTTTGAAAAGCGCTACATGTATTCGTGATCAGAGTCGGATTTTACATAAGAAAATTAAGTTTGGTTGGAATAGGAGTTAGAAATGTTTTCCCTGTTCATGACGTCTCCCCTGCCAAATATCCAAAAAATGTGAAATTTTTTATTGCAATAACTTTTGATCTAATTGAAATTTTGAAAAGCGCTACATGTATTCGTGATCAGCGTCGGATTTTAAATAAGAAAATTGAGTTTGGTTTGAATAGGAGTTAGAAATTTTTTCCCTGTTCATGACGTCTCCCCTGCCAAATATCCAAAAAATGTGAAATTTTTTATTGCAATAACTTTTGATCTAATTGAAATTTTGAAAAGCGCTACATGTATTCGTGATCAGAGTCGGATTTTACATAAGAAAATTGAGTTTGGTTGGAATAGGAGTTAGAAATTTTTTCCTGTTCATGACGTCTCCCCTGCCAAATATCCAAAAAATGTGAAATTTTTTATTGCAATAACTTTTGATCTAATTGAAATTTTGAAAAGCGCTACATGTATTCGTGATCAGCGTCGGATTTTACATAAGAAAATTGAGTTTGGTTGGAATAGGAGTTAGAAATTTTTTCCCTGTTCATGACGTCTCCCCTGCCAAATATCCAAAAAATGTGAAATTTTTTATTGCAATAACTTTTGATCTAATTGAAATTTTGAAAAGCGCTACATGTATTCGTGATCAGCGTCGGATTTTACATAAGAAAATTGAGTTTGGTTGGAATAGGAGTTAGAAATTTTTTCCCTGTTCATGACGTCTCCCCTGCCAAATATCCAAAAAATGTGAAATTTTTTATTGCAATAACTTTTGATCTAATTGAAATTTTGAAAAGCGCTACATGTATTCGTGATCAGCGTCGGATTTTACATAAGAAAATTGAGTTTGGTTGGAATAGGAGTTAGAAATTTTTTCCCTGTTCATGACGTCTCCCCTGCCAAATATCCAAAAAATGTGAAATTTTTTATTGCAATAACTTTTGATCTAATTGAAATTTTGAAAAGCGCTACATGTATTCGTGATCAGCGTCGGATTTTACATAAGAAAATTGAGTTTGGTTGGAATAGGAGTTAGAAATTTTTTCCCTGTTCATGACGTCTCCCCTGCCAAATATCCAAAAAATGTGAAATTTTTTATTGCAATAACTTTTGATCTAATTGAAATTTTGAAAAGCGCTACATGTATTCGTGATCAGCGTCGGATTTTACATAAGAAAATTGAGTTTGGTTGGAATAGGAGTTAGAAATTTTTTCCCTGTTCATGACGTCTCCCCTGCCAAATATCCAAAAAATGTGAAATTTTTTATTGCAATAACTTTTGATCTAATTGAAATTTTGAAAAGCGCTACATGTATTCGTGATCAGCGTCGGATTTTACATAAGAAAATTGAGTTTGGTTGGAATAGGAGTTAGAAATTTTTTCCCTGTTCATGACGTCTCCCCTGCCAAATATCCAAAAAATGTGAAATTTTTTATTGCAATAACTTTTGATCTAATTGAAATTTTGAAAAGCGCTACATGTATTCGTGATCAGCGTCGGATTTTACATAAGAAAATTGAGTTTGGTTGGAATAGGAGTTAGAAATTTTTTCCCTGTTCATGACGTCTCCCCTGCCAAATATCCAAAAAATGTGAAATTTTTTATTGCAATAACTTTTGATCTAATTGAAATTTTGAAAAGCGCTACATGTATTCGTGATCAGCGTCGGATTTTACATAAGAAAATTGAGTTTGGTTGGAATAGGAGTTAGAAATTTTTTCCCTGTTCATGACGTCTCCCCTGCCAAATATCCAAAAAATGTGAAATTTTTTATTGCAATAACTTTTGATCTAATTGAAATTTTGAAAAGCGCTACATGTATTCGTGATCAGCGTCGGATTTTACATAAGAAAATTGAGTTTGGTTGGAATAGGAGTTAGAAATTTTTTCCCTGTTCATGACGTCTCCCCTGCCAAATATCCAAAAAATGTGAAATTTTTTATTGCAATAACTTTTGATCTAATTGAAATTTTGAAAAGCGCTACATGTATTCGTGATCAGCGTCGGATTTTACATAAGAAAATTGAGTTTGGTTGGAATAGGAGTTAGAAATTTTTTCCCTGTTCATGACGTCTCCCCTGCCAAATATCCAAAAAATGTGAAATTTTTTTATTGCAATAACTTTTGATCTAATTGAAATTTTGAAAAGCGCTACATGTATTCGTGATCAGCGTCGGATTTTACATAAGAAAATTGAGTTTGGTTGGAATAGGAGTTAGAAATTTTTTCCCTGTTCATGACGTCTCCCCTGCCAAATATCCAAAAAATGTGAAATTTTTTATTGCAATAACTTTTGATCTAATTGAAATTTTGAAAAGCGCTACATGTATTCGTGATCAGCGTCGGATTTTACATAAGAAAATTGAGTTTGGTTGGAATAGGAGTTAGAAATTTTTCCCTGTTCATGACGTCTCCCCTGCCAAATATCCAAAAAATGTGAAATTTTTTATTGCAATAACTTTTGATCTAATTGAAATTTTGAAAAGCGCTACATGTATTCGTGATCAGCGTCGGATTTTACATAAGAAAATTGAGTTTGGTTGGAATAGGAGTTAGAAATTTTTTCCCTGTTCATGACGTCTCCCCTGCCAAATATCCAAAAAATGTGAAATTTTTTATTGCAATAACTTTTGATCTAATTGAAATTTTGAAAAGCGCTACATGTATTCGTGATCAGCGTCGGATTTTACATAAGAAAATTGAGTTTGGTTGGAATAGGAGTTAGAAATTTTTTCCCTGTTCATGACGTCTCCCCTGCCAAATATCCAAAAAATGTGAAATTTTTTATTGCAATAACTTTTGATCTAATTGAAATTTTGAAAAGCGCTACATGTATTCGTGATCAGCGTCGGATTTTACATAAGAAAATTGAGTTTGGTTTGAATAGGAGTTAGAAATTTTTTCCCTGTTCATGTCTCCTGCCAAATATCCAAAAAATGTGAAATTTTTTATTGCAATAACTTTTGATCTAATTGAAATTTTGAAAAGCGCTACATGTATTCGTGATCAGAGTCGGATTTTACATAAGAAAATTGAGTTTGGTTGGAATAGGAGTTAGAAATTTTTTCCCTGTTCATGACGTCTCCCCTGCCAAATATCCAAAAAATGTGAAATTTTTTATTGCAATAACTTTTGATCTAATTGAAATTTTGAAAAGCGCTACATGTATTCGTGATCAGCGTCGGATTTTACATAAGAAAATTGAGTTTGGTTGGAATAGGAGTTAGAAATTTTTTCCCTGTTCATGACGTCTCCCCTGCCAAATATCCAAAAAATGTGAAATTTTTTATTGCAATAACTTTTGATCTAATTGAAATTTTGAAAAGCGCTACATGTATTCGTGATCAGCGTCGGATTTTACATAAGAAAATTGAGTTTGGTTGGAATAGGAGTTAGAAATTTTTCCCTGTTCATGACGTCTCCCCTGCCAAATATCCAAAAAATGTGAAATTTTTTTATTGCAATAACTTTTGATCTAATTGAAATTTTGAAAAGCGCTACATGTATTCGTGATCAGAGTCGGATTTTACATAAGAAAATTAAGTTTGGTTGGAATAGGAGTTAGAAATTTTTCCCTGTTCATGACGTCTCCCCTGCCAAATATCCAAAAAATGTGAAATTTTTTTATTGCAATAACTTTTGATCTAATTGAAATTTTGAAAAGCGCTACATGTATTCGTGATCAGCGTCGGATTTTACATAAGAAAATTGAGTTTGGTTGGAATAGGAGTTAGAAATTTTTTCCCTGTTCATGACGTCTCCCCTGCCAAATATCCAAAAAATGTGAAATTTTTTATTGCAATAACTTTTGATCTAATTGAAATTTTGAAAAGCGCTACATGTATTCGTGATCAGCGTCGGATTTTACATAAGAAAATTGAGTTTGGTTGGAATAGGAGTTAGAAATTTTTTCCCTGTTCATGACGTCTCCCCTGCCAAATATCCAAAAAATGTGAAATTTTTTATTGCAATAACTTTTGATCTAATTGAAATTTTGAAAAGCGCTACATGTATTCGTGATCAGCGTCGGATTTTACATAAGAAAATTGAGTTTGGTTGGAATAGGAGTTAGAAATTTTTTCCCTGTTCATGACGTCTCCCCTGCCAAATATCCAAAAAATGTGAAATTTTTTTATTGCAATAACTTTTGATCTAATTGAAATTTTGAAAAGCGCTACATGTATTCGTGATCAGCGTCGGATTTTAAATAAGAAAATTGAGTTTGTTTTGAATAGGAGTAGAAATTTTT
>BMAO01032732.1:0-10826 GCA_019973975.1 Trichonephila clavata
TTGTTTCCCTGTTCATGACGTCTCCCCTGCCAAATATCCAAAAATGTGAAAATTTTTATTGCAATAACTTTTGATCTAATTGAAATTTTGAAAAGCGCTACATGTATTCGCGATCAGCGTCGGATTTTACATCAGAAAATAGAGTTTGGTTGGAATAGGAGTTAGAAATTTTTTCCCTGTTCATGACGTCTCCCCTGCCAAATATCCAAAAATGTGAAAATTTTTATTGCAATAACTTTTGATCTAATTGAAATTTTGAAAAGTGCTACATGTATTCGAGATCAGCGTCGGATTTTACACATCAGAAAATAGAGTTTGGTTGGAATAGGAGTTAGAAATTTTTCCCTGTTCATGACGTCTCCCCTGCCAAATATCCAAAAATGTGAAAATTTTTATTGCAATAACTTTTGATCTAATTGAAATTTTGAAAAGCGCTACATGTATTCGCGATCAGCGTCGGATTTTACATCAGAAAATAGAGTTTGGTTGGAATAGGAGTTAGAAATTTTTTCCCTGTTCATGACGTCTCCCCTGCCAAATATCCAAGAAATGTGAAAATTTCTTATTGCAATAACTTTTGATCTAATTGAAATTTTGAAAAGCGCTACATGTATTCGCGATCAGCGTCGGATTTTACATCAGAAAATAGAGTTTGGTTGGAATAGGAGTTAGAAATTTTTCCCTGTTCATGACGTCTCCCCTGCCAAATATCCAAAAAATGTGAAAATTTTTATTGCAATAACTTTTGATCTAATTGAAATTTTGAAAAGCGCTACATGTATTCGCGATCAGCGTCGGATTTTACATCAGAAAATAGAGTTTGGTTGGAATAGGAGTTAGAAATTTTTCCCTGTTCATGACGTCTCCCCTGCCAAATATCCAAAAAATGTGAAAATTTTTATTGCAATAACTTTTGATCTAATTGAAATTTTGAAAAGTGCTACATGTAGAAAATTGAGTTTGGTTGGAATAGAGTTAGAAATTTTTCCCTGTTCATGACGTCTCCCCTGCCAAATATCCAAAAATGTGAAATTTTTATTGCAATAACTTTTGATCTAATTGAAATTTTGAAAAGCGCTACATGTATTCGTGATCAGCGTCGGATTTACATCAGAAAATTGAGTTTGGTTGGAATAGGAGTTAGAAATTTTTCCCTGTTCATGACGTCTCCCCTGCCAAATATCCAAGAAATGGTGAAAATTTTTATTGCAATAACTTTGATCTAATTGAAATTTTGAAAAGCGCTACATGTATTCGGATCAGCGTCGGATTTACATCAGAAAATAGAGTTTGTTTGGAATAGGAGTTAGAAATTGTTTCCCTGTTCATGACGTCTCCCCTGCCAAATATCCAAAAAATGTGAAAATTCTTATTGCAATAACTTTTGATCTAATTGAAATTTTGAAAAGCGCTACATGTATTCGCGATCAGCGTCGGACTTTACATCAGAAAATAGAGTTGGTTGGAATAGGAGTTAGAAATTGTTCCCTGTTCATGACGTCTCCCCTGCCAAATATCCAAAAAATGTGAAAATTTTTATTGCAATAACTTTTGATCTAATTGAAATTTGAAAAGCGCTACATGTATTCGCGATCAGCGTCGGATTTACATCAGAAAATAGAGTTTGGTTGGAATAGGAGTTAGAAATTTTTCCCTGTTCATGACGTCTCCCCTGCCAAATATCCAAGAAATGTGAAAATTTTTATTGCAATAACTTTTGATCTAATTGAAATTTTGAAAAACGCTACATGTATTCGCGATCAGCGTCGGATTTTACATCAGAAAATAGATTTTGGTTGGAATAGGAGTAGAAATTGTTTCCCTGTTCATGACGTCTCCCCTGCCAAATATCCAAAAAATGTAAAATTTTTATTGCAATAACTTTGATCTAATTGAAATTTTGAAAAGCGCTACATGTATTCGTGATCAGCGTCGGACTTTACATAGAAAATTGAGTTTGGTTGGAATAGGAGTTAGAAATTTTTCCTGTTCATGACGTCTCCCCTGCCAAAATATCCAAAAAATGTGAAAATTTCTATTGCAATAACTTTTGATCTAATTGAAATTTTGGAAAAGCGCTACATGTATTCGCGATCAGCGTCGGATTTTACATCAGAAAATAGAGTTTGGTTGGAATAGGAGTTAGAAATTTTTTCCCTGTTCATGACGTCTCCCCTGCCAAATATCCAAAAAAATGTGAAAATTTTTATTGCAATAACTTTTGATCTAATTGAAATTTTGAAAAGCAGCTACATGTATTCGTGATCAGCGTCGATTTTACATCAGAAAATGAGTTTGGTTGGAATAGGAGTTAGAAATTTTTCCCTGTTCATGACGTCTCCCCTGCCAAATATCCAAAAAATGTGAACATTTTTATGCAATAACTTTTGATCTAATTGAAATTTTGAAAAGAGCTACATGTATTCGCGAATCAGCGTCGGACTTTACATAAGAAAATTGAGTTTGGTTGGAATAGGAGTTAGAAATTTTTTCCCTGTTCATGACGTCTCCCCTGCCAAATATCCAAAAAATGTGAAATTTTTATTGCAATAACTTTTGATCTAATTGAAATTTTGAAAAGCGCTACATGTATTCGCGATCAGCGTCGGATTTTACATCAGAAAATAAGAGTTTGGTTGGAATAGGAGTTAGAAATTTTTCCCTGTTCATTGACGTCTCCCCTGCCAAATATCCAAAAAATGTGAAAATTTTTATTGCAATAACTTTTGATCTAATTGAAATTTTGAAAAGAGCTACATGTATTCGTGATCAGCGTCGGACTTTACATAAGAAAATTGAGTTTGGTTGGAATAGGAGTTAGAAATTTTTTCCCTGTTCATGACGTCTCCCCTGCCAAATATCCAAAAAATGTGAAAATTTTATTGCAATAACTTTTGATCTAATTGAAATTTTGAAAAGCGCTACATGTATTCGCGATCAGCGTCGATTTTACATCAGAAAATTGAGTTTGGTTGGAATAGGAGTTAGAAATTTTTTCCCTGTTCATGACGTCTCCCCTGCCAAATATCCAAAAAATGTGAAATTTTTATTGCAATAACTTTTGATCTAATTGAAATTTTGAAAAGCGCTACATGTATTCGCGATCAGCGTCGGATTTACATCAGAAAATGAGTTTGGTTGGAATAGGAGTTAGAAATTTTCCCTGTTCATGACGTCTCCCCTGCCAAATATCCAAAAAATGTGAAATTTTATTGCAATAACTTTTGATCTAATTGAAATTTTGAAAAGAGCTACATGTATTCGTGATCAGCGTCGGATTTTACATCAGAAAATTGAGTTTGGTTGGAATAGGAGTTAGAAATTGTTTCCCTGTTCATGACGTCTCCCCTGCCAAATATCCAAAAAATGTGAAATTTTTATTGCAATAACTTTTGATCTAATTGAAATTTTGAAAAAGCGCTACATGTATTCGTGATCAGCGTCGGATTTTACATCAGAAAATAGAGTTTGGTTGGAATAGAGTTAGAAATTGTTTCCCTGTTCATGACGTCTCCCCTGCCAAATATCCAAAAAATGTGAAAATTTTTTATTGCAATAACTTTTGATCTAATTGAATTTTGAAAAGAGCTACATGTATTCGTGATCAGCGTCGGATTTTACATCAGAATAGAGTTTGGTTGGAATAGGAGTTAGAAATTTTTCCCTGTTCATGACGTCTCCCCTGCCAAATATCCAAAAAATGTGAAACATTTTTATTGCAATAACTTTTGATCTAATTGAAATTTTGAAAAGGGCTACATGTATTCGTGATCAGCGTCGGATTTACATCAGAAAATAGAGTTTGGTTGGAATAGGAGTTAGAAAATGTTTCCCTGTTCATGACGTCTCCCTGCCAAATATCCAAAAAATGTGAAAATTTTTATTGCAATAACTTTTGATCTAATTGAAATTTTGAAAGCGCTACATGTATTCGTGATCAGCGTCGGACTTTACATCAGAAAATAGAGTTTGGTTGAATAGGAGTTAGAAATTTTTCCCTGTTCATGACGTCTCCCCTGCCAAATATCCAAAAAATGTGAAAATTTTTATTGCAATAACTTTTGATCTAATTGAAATTTTGAAAACGCTACATGTATTCGTGATCAGCGTCGGACTTTACATCAGAAAATAGAGTTGGTTGGAATAGGAGTTAGAAATTTTTCCCCTGTTCATGACGTCTCCCCTGCCAAATATCCAAAAAATGTGAAAATTTTTATTGCAATAACTTTTGATCTAATTGAAATTTGAAAAGAGCTACATGTATTCGTGATCAGCGTCGGATTTTACATCAGAAAATGAGTTTGGTTGGAATAGGAGTTAGAAATTGTTTCCCTGTTCATGACGTCTCCCCTGCCAAATATCCAAAAAATGTGAAAATTTTTATTGCAATAACTTTTGATCTAATTGAAATTTTGAAAAGGCTACATGTATTCGTGATCAGCGTCGGATTTACATCAGAAAATAGAGTTTGGTTGGAATAGGAGTTAGAAATTTTTCCCTGTTCATGACGTCTCCCCTGCCAAATATCCAAAAAATGTGAAAATTTTTATTGCAATAACTTTTGATCTAATTGAAATTTTGAAAAGCGCTACATGTATTCGTGATCAGCGTCGGATTTACATAGAAAATAGAGTTTGTTGGAATAGGAGTTAGAAATTTTTCCCTGTTCATGACGTCTCCCCTGCCAAATATCCAAAAAATGTGAAAATTTTTATTGCAATAACTTTTGATCTAATTGAAATTTTGAAAAGCGCTACATGTATTCGTGATCAGCGTCGGATTTACATCAGAAAATAGAGTTTGGTTGGAATAGGAGTTAGAAATTTTTCCCTGTTCATGACGTCTCCCCTGCCAAATATCCAAAAAATGTGAAAATTTTATTGCAATAACTTTTGATCTAATTGAAATTTTGAAAAGCGCTACATGTATTCGTGATCAGCGTCGGATTTACATAGAAAATTGAGTTTGGTTGGAATAGGAGTTAGAAATTTTTTCCCTGTTCATGACGTCTCCCCTGCCAAATATCCAAAAAATGTGAAATTTTTTATTGCAATAACTTTTGATCTAATTGAAATTTTGAAAAGCGCTACATGTATTCGTGATCAGCGTCGGATTTTACATCAGAAAATTGAGTTTGGTTGGAATAGGAGTTAGAAATTTTTCCCTGTTCATGACGTCTCCCCTGCCAAATATCCAAAAAATGTGAAAATTTTTATTGCAATAACTTTTGATCTAATTGAAATTTTGAAAAAGCGCTACATGTATTCGTGATCAGCGTCGGATTTTACATAAGAAAATTGAGTTTGGTTGGAATAGGAGTTAGAAATTTTTTCCCTGTCATGACGTCTCCCCTGCCAAATATCCAAAAAATGTGAAAATTTTTATTGCAATAACTTTTGATCTAATTGAAATTTTGAAAAGCGCTACATGTATTCGCTGATCAGCGTCGGATTTTACATCAGAAAATAGAGTTTGGTTGGAATAGGAGTTAGAAATTTTTCCCTGTTCATGACGTCTCCCTGCCAAAATATCCAAAAAATGTTGAAAAATTTTTTATTGCAAATAATTTTGATCTAATTGAAATTTTGAAAATAAAGCGTTACATGATTCTCGTCGATCAGCGTCCGGATTTTACATCAGAAAATAGAATTGGTTGGAATAGGAGTTAGAAATTTTTCCCGTTCATGACGTCTCCCCTGCCAAATATCCAAAAAATGTGAAAAATTTTTATTGCAATAACTTTTGATCTAATTGAAATTTTGAAAAGCGCTACATGTATTCGATCAGCGTCGGATTTACATCTTAGAAATAGAGTTTGTTGGAATAGAGTTAGAAATTTTTTCCCTGTTCATACGTCTCCCCTGCCAAATATCCAAAAATGTGAAAATTTTTATTGCCAATAACTTTTGATCTAATTAAATTTTGAAAAGCGCTACATGTATTCGTGATCAGCGTCGGATTTTACATCAAAAATAGATTTGTTGAATAGAGTTAGAAATTTTTCCCTGTTCATGACGTCTCCCCTGCCAAATATCCAAAAAATGTGAAAATTTTTATTCAATAACTTTTGATCTAATTGAAATTTTGAAAAGCGCTACATGTATTCGTGATCAGCGTCGACTTTACATCAGAAAATAGATTTGGTGAATAGGAGTTAGAAATTTTTCCCTGTTCATGACGTCTCCCCTCAAATATCCAAGAAATGTGAAAATTTCTTATTGCAATAACTTTTGATCTAATTGAAATTTTGAAAAGCGCTACATGTATTCGCGATCAGCGTCGGATTTTACATCAGAAAATAGAGTTTCGTTGGAATAGGAGTTATAAATTTTTCCCTGTTCATGACGTCTCCCTGCAAATATCCAAGAAATGTGAAAATTTCTATTGCAATAACTTTTGATCTAATTGAAATTTTGAAAAGCGCTACATGTATTCGCGATCAGCGTCGGATTTTACATCAGAAAATGGAGTTTCGTGGAATAGGAGTTAGAATTTTTTCCCTGTTCATGACGTCTCCCTGCCAAATATCCAAAAAATGTGAAAATTTTTTATTGCAATAACTTTTGATCTAATTGAAATTTGAAAAGCGCTACATGTATTCGTGATCAGCGTCGGATTTTACATCAGAAAATAGAGTTTGTTGGAATAGGAGTTAGAAATTTTTCCCTGTTCATGACGTCTCCCCTGCCAAATATCCAAAAATGTGAAAATTTTTATTGCAATAACTTTTGATCTAATTGAAATTTTGAAAGTGCTACATGTATTCGCGATCAGCGTCGGATTTTACATCAGAAAATAGAGTTTGGTTGGAATAGGAGTTAGAAATTGTTTCCTGTTCATGACGTCTTCCCTGCCAAATATCCAAAAAATGTGAAATTTTTTTATTGCAATAACTTTTGATCTAATTGAAATTTTGAAAAGCGCTACATGTATTCGCGATCAGCGTCGGATTTTACATCAGAAAATAGAGTTTGGTTGGAATAGGAGTTAGAAATTTTTCCCTGTTCATGACGTCTCCCCTGCCAAATATCCAAAAAATGTGAAAATTTTTATTGCAATAACTTTTGATCTAATTGAAATTTTGAAAACGCTACATGTATTCGTGATCAGCGTCGGATTTACATCAGAAAATAGAGTTTGGTTGGAATAGGAGTTAGAAATTTTTCCCTGTTCATGACGTCTCCCCTGCCAAATATCCAAAAAATGTGAAAATTTTTATTGCAATAACTTTTGATCTAATTGAAATTTTGAAAAGCGCTACATGTATTCGATCAGCGTCGGATTTACATCAGAAAATAGAGTTTGGTTGGAATAGGAGTTAGAAATTTTTCCCTGTTCATGACGTCTCCCCTGCCAAATATCCAAAAATGTGAAAATTTTTATTGCAATAACTTTTGATCTAATTGAAATTTTGAAAAGCGCTACATGTATTCGTGATCAGCGTCGGATTTTACATCAGAAAATAGAGTTTGGTTGGAATAGGAGTTAGAAATTTTTCCCTGTTCATGACGTCTCCCCTGCCAAATATCCAAAAAATGTGAAAATTTTTATTGCAATAACTTTTGATCTAATTGAAATTTTGAAAAGCGCTACATGTATTCGCGATCAGCGTCGGATTTTACATCAGAAAATAGAGTTTGGTTGGAATAGGAGTTAGAAATTTTTCCCTGTTCATGACGTCTCCCCTGCCAAATATCCAAAAAATGTGAAAATTTTTATTGCAATAACTTTTGATCTAATTGAAATTTTGAAAAGCGCTACATGTATTCGATCAGCGTCGGATTTTACATCAGAAAATAGAGTTTGGTTGGAATAGGAGTTAGAAATTTTTCCCTGTTCATGACGTCTCCCCTGCCAAATATCCAAAAAATGTGAAAATTTTATTGCAATAACTTTTGATCTAATTGAAATTTTGAAAAGCGCTACATGTATTCGCGATCAGCGTCGGATTTTACATCAGAAAATAGAGTTTGGTTGGAATAGGAGTTAGAAATTTTTCCCTGTTCATGACGTCTCCCCTGCCAAATATCCAAAAATGTGAAAATTTTATTGCAATAACTTTTGATCTAATTGAAATTTTGAAAAGCGCTACATGTATTCGCGATCAGCGTCGGATTTTACATCAGAAAATAGAGTTTGGTTGGAATAGGAGTTAGAAATTTTTCCCTGTTCATGACGTCTCCCCTGCCAAATATCCAAAAATGTGAAAATTTTTATTGCAATAACTTTTGATCTAATTGAAATTTTGAAAAGCGCTACATGTATTCGCGATCAGCGTCGGATTTTACATCAGAAAATAGAGTTTGGTTGGAATAGGAGTTAGAAATTTTTCCCTGTTCATGACGTCTCCCCTGCCAAATATCCAAAAATGTGAAAATTTTTATTGCAATAACTTTTGATCTAATTGAAATTTTGAAAAGCGCTACATGTATTCGCGATCAGCGTCGGATTTTACATCAGAAAATAGAGTTTGGTTGGAATAGGAGTTAGAAATTTTTCCCTGTTCATGACGTCTCCCCTGCCAAATATCCAAAATGTGAAAATTTTTATTGCAATAACTTTTGATCTAATTGAAATTTTGAAAAGCGCTACATGTATTCGCGATCAGCGTCGGATTTACATCAGAAAATAGAGTTTGGTTGGAATAGGAGTTAGAAATTTTTCCCTGTTCATGACGTCTCCCCTGCCAAATATAAAAAATGTGAAAATTTTTATTGCAATAACTTTTGATCTAATTGAAATTTTGAAAAGCGCTACATGTATTCGCGATCAGCGTCGGATTTTACATCAGAAAATAGAGTTTGGTTGGAATAGGAGTTAGAAATTTTTCCCTGTTCATGACGTCTCCCCTGCCAAATATCCAAAAATGTGAAAATTTTTATTGCAATAACTTTTGATCTAATTGAAATTTTGAAAAGCGCTACATGTATTCGTGATCAGCGTCGGATTTTACATCAGAAAATAGAGTTTGGTTGGAATAGGAGTTAGAAATTGTTTCCCTGTTCATGACGTCTCCCCTGCCAAATATCCAAAAAATGTGAAAATTTTTATTGCAATAACTTTTGATCTAATTGAAATTTTGAAAAGCGCTACATGTATTCGCGATCAGCGTCGGATTTTACATCAGAAAATAGAGTTTGGTTGGAATAGGAGTTAGAAATTTTTCCCTGTTCATGACGTCTCCCCTGCCAAATATCCAAAAAATGTGAAAATTTTTATTGCAATAACTTTTGATCTAATTGAAATTTTGAAAAGCGCTACATGTATTCGATCAGCGTCGGATTTTACATCAGAAAATAGAGTTTGGTTGGAATAGGAGTTAGAAATTTTTCCCTGTTCATGACGTCTCCCCTGCCAAATATCCAAAAAATGTGAAAATTTTTATTGCAATAACTTTTGATCTAATTGAAATTTTGAAAAGCGCTACATGTATTCGCGATCAGCGTCGGATTTACATCAGAAAATAGAGTTTGGTTGGAATAGGAGTTAGAAATTTTTCCCTGTTCATGACGTCTCCCCTGCCAAATATCCAAAAAATGTGAAAATTTTTATTGCAATAACTTTTGATCTAATTGAAATTTTGAAAAGCGCTACATGTATTCGCGATCAGCGTCGGATTTTACATCAGAAAATAGAGTTTGGTTGGAATAGGAGTTAGAAATTTTTCCCTGTTCATGACGTCTCCCCTGCCAAATATCCAAAAATGTGAAAATTTTTATTGCAATAACTTTTGATCTAATTGAAATTTTGAAAAGCGCTACATGTATTCGCGATCAGCGTCGGATTTTACATCAGAAAATAGAGTTTGGTTGGAATAGGAGTTAGAAATTGTTTCCCTGTTCATGACGTCTCCCCTGCCAAATATCCAAAAAATGTGAAAATTTTTTATTGCAATAACTTTGATCTAATTGAAATTTTGAAAAGCGCTACATGTATTCGCGATCAGCGTCGGATTTTACATCAGAAAAAGAGTTTGGTTGGAATAGGAGTTAGAAATTTTTCCCTGTTCATGACGTCTCCCCTGCCAAATATCCAAAAAATGTGAAAATTTTTATTGCAATAACTTTTGATCTAATTGAAATTTTGAAAAGCGCTACATGTATTCGCGATCAGCGTCGGATTTTACATCAGAAAATAGAGTTTGGTTGGAATAGGAGTTAGAAATTTTTCCCTGTTCATGACGTCTCCCCTGCCAAATATCCAAAAATGTGAAAATTTTTATTGCAATAACTTTTGATCTAATTGAAATTTTGAAAAGCGCTACATGTATTCGCGATCAGCGTCGGATTTTACATCAGAAAATAGAGTTTGGTTGGAATAGGAGTTAGAAATTTTTCCCTGTTCATGACGTCTCCCCTGCCAAATATCCAAAAAATGTGAAATTTTATTGCAATAACTTTTGATCTAATTGAAATTTTGAAAAGCGCTACATGTATTCGATCAGCGTCGATTTTACATCAGAAAATAGAGTTTGGTTGGAATAGGAGTTAGAAATTTCCCTGTTCATGACGTCTCCCCTGCCAAATATCCAAAAAATGTGAAAATTTTTATTGCAATAACTTTTGATCTAATTGAAATTTTGAAAAGCGCTACATGTATTCGCGATCAGCGTCGGATTTACATCAGAAAATAGAGTTTGGTTGGAATAGGAGTTAGAAATTTTTCCCTGTTCATGACGTCTCCCCTGCCAAATATCCAAAAATGTGAAAATTTTTATTGCAATAACTTTTGATCTAATTGAAATTTTGAAAAGCGCTACATGTATTCGCGATCAGCGTCGGATTTTACATCAGAAAATAGAGTTTGGTTGGAATAGGAGTTAGAAA